>JABUQX010065976.1:20000-29739 GCA_015478945.1 Trachelipus rathkii | reverse complement strand
CAGGTCCCAGAGTCCTTATCACAGTGCTGTCCAAATCACTCGTGTATGATACGCAGTTGCCAGATTTACCAGTTTGGTTTAATAACAATTTTATAAATAGTATTGCATCCACTTTATGTCAAAGGGTAAGCATAAAAAGTCATTTTCATGTTTCATGTTGAAATTTGTCTGAAAGGGGTGTAGTTCTAAATAAAGATAAGCTTAAAAAAACAAAATTTAGTATTGATATGTTAGAGACATGCTTTTGAAAAAACGTGTGACATAGGTTACAGTTTGTTTGTTAATGTTAGTATACTTACTATTGCAATATGGAACTTGTTAATGATAGCAGTTTATTGGTACACTAAGTTATGTTCAGTTTGTCGTTGTACACTCATTTTGATGTTCATGATACATCATGTTAGCTTTATTGATGTGGAAAGCGTATTACTAGAGATATTCGTGCGTCAGATGGCATATATAATCCAATGTTGTGCATAAATGCAGACGCTTGAAATATGACACAGGAACCTTACCACTTAAAACAACAAGAAACAATAACAACAACAGCCACAGCAAACAACAACAACAACAACAGCTCGAACTAAACCTCGAGAATATAACCCTGTTGAACTATTAGGTTCATTCGTAGCGCCGGTATCTTGTTACTTTCTTCTGATTGTTGAAGAAAGAATCTCCCAGTTCTACCATATAAGGGTTGTTGTATACATACGAATTTCGCCAGTAAGACATTTTTCGCTGTGTTGATATAATGACCTCTCGTTCTGCTTCTACAGACGTCCCTCTTTCTACCTGAGCGGTATCCTTTGTAGGAACCCAACGATGTTCATTTACATTTTTTCGATTAAAACGAATGGAGAGCCAATATATCACTCTTGGGCTCAATTTGGGGTGCAAGCTTAATTTATACCTTATATCATACATGAAGAAATTCATTCAATATTTATCGAAGCCTCGAAGCTTGTATTAAAGGGCCTGAAGTAATGGGTCAGCCGTGTGACATCATCTCCTCGATGAAAATCAGAGTGACAGATGAAGCGGCTATAACATAGGCAATAATTGTTTGCTGTTCACTGCATCTGATAATGATAAAAGTATTGATGTACGCAAGCAACTATTGGAAACCTAATAATGCTGTCACATTCATGCGTACGTGTAGACGGTTTTCCACTGTTCAACATCGTGCCAAACTTATAATACAGCTTTTGTCAACAATGAAAAACGTACTTAAAGTTCTCATCTTAAAGTTGTTGCCATACTCGAGGACTTAATTCGATAAGCTACATGGTGTAAATCTACGAATTTACGCACTGACAAACACTGTGGTTTCCCAGTATAATGCCAGTATACATGGAAGATGCCATTAAATAACCTCATACAGTCAGATACGTATACTTTCCGCATGCGGAGCGAGCGGAGTGCTGTTGATCCAAATATGCAGAAAAATGGGTTATTCAGCAAGTTGTATTTATGCTTACATCCTTTCGGCGATGTGTTGTAATCTCGGGAGAAAACATATAGAACTGCTACAATTGATATACCAGTAATCCTATGTCCACCCTGATCGTAGATGTCTATATGTATTTAATGAAAACTTATTAGTGTATTGATAGACGTATTTATTTATTCTAATGTTCTTTTCTATTGAAATTATATGTATACACACTGTAGAACATGTTTTACGCCCCCCCCCCTTATGTACGCTTTGTTGTTTAAGATGTTGCAGTCTGGCTGTTATTCCGTGTAAGTTAGCTATAGGATTATGTGATGTTCTATTAGTAGCTTTACTAGAGAAAATTAAAAAACTTGTACTTTGTTTGTCTGTTTAAACCCCATTTCTTTACACTATTGATAGGTAGGGGGCTTTGTTAAGGTTAGCATTATTTATTCCCCAAGATGTGTCTGGCTTGCCTTTGTACATTAATCTTAGTTCAGCTGTGCTATGTGTAGCTTATTAATCGTGACAAACTTTGTTACGGTTATAGCTTAGTTACTTGACTGCGTGTGTAAGGTGTGAAACTTTGTTACGTTCACCAATTTATTCCTCTCTAAGAGACTAGTTTCTCGATTGTGGGTACTATTCATAGTTCAGATTGATTTGCCTAAGTATAGCCTTTATTAATTGTGATTTCATTGTACTCAACATATAATAAATTGGTTTGATGTTTGTATAAAGAACTTGATTTTTATTTATGTCTTATCCAAAATTTATACACAAAATGTGACCTTAATCACCCAGATCAATCTAAGATCAAAGCCGATGTCCTAGCTGTGCCCCTGATTGCTGGCCTGGAGTGGTTTTGATTATGAGTGATTTACCTGCTTTGTAGTAGTGAAAAAAACGTAAATTTGGTCAAGATAACACATAAAAAGAATCAAAAATCTTTATTTCATGAATGTTCTGAAACCATTATTTCGAAATCTACAACGACCCAATAACATATATAAGGACACCGAAATTGTTGTTATACTTACACAGATATTTAATAACTCGGCACCGCACCCGAAGCCGCCACCGGTGCAGCTGTCAACCTCCTGAACTTCCTCTCCGAGTCAGACTCTTCTCACATTCTTTCCCTCTGCATTCCGGTCCTAATCGACCTCTTGTTTTGCACATCTGTGCTCTTTATTTCAGTCGGGACCCCCCCAATGGGGCTCCTAGACACCCCATACGGACCTTTATAACCATCACTATTCAGATCTCACGACCTCGAAACCCGTGTGATAAAGGCCACAACATTGTCTGCTTATACGACTGTTTATTAACACGGCACCGCAGCTGCCTCAGGCACCGGTGCCGGAAAGCCAACTCCCACAAGGATTCCCAACCAAGTATTTTCCTTAAAACTCAACTCTGAATCTCTCACCAAATTTCAAAGCCAATTGTACGAACGTACTTCGATTTTTAAAAGGTGGCGGTGGGTCCCTCTGTCGGAGGACCACGGGTGACGTAACCTCGTCTACACGAGGGTTACCGTCCCCATCTAACAGCAAGTCAACACCCCTCCAAAAATTTACCGATACGATAAGGCCTAAACCCATATAGCATATATATCGAACTTAGAACCGGACTGCCGAAGAACGCACCACGCGAAAGCCAAAGTCGGACGTGCGTAGAAAACATTCTCCTAAGCAGGATCGTATTTCGACTCAGATCCGAGTTTTCTTCGCGAAATCGAAATCTTCGACGTACGGACGCCGGATCGGAGTCGGAGCGGCATCGGTAGCCCGCAGCCCGAGTCGGAGCCGGAGTAAAACCGCGTCCGCGGAGCCGGGAGCCGTAGTCGGAGCACAACACACCACGAAATTGTGATCACATCCGTGCCTCACAGATTTCTTCGCCGTAATAATTCAATAATAATCAATCCACTTGTGTTTGTGTATGCGAACGCGCGCTCAGTCTGTGTCTGCGGTCAAACAGACCCTTCGTCTGATTGACCTGCCATATGTCTCGGTTCGCCCAAACGCTTTCTAGCTTAAACTCATCCGCCCTAAGAAGCTGCCAATTGGCGCGCGGTAAGCACATCCCGTAGTCCACCCTCGGGGGTGACCCCCCCATATATACATAACCTAACAGCACCTTGAATAATTACGCCGGATTCGTCCTAAAATATCCATATATTAGATTATTATCCAAGTTTAAAGAAAAATCTTTATATACTTTTTGAGAAAAAGCTGTAGGATCCCAAACTGCTAATCTACTATCATATATATTATATACTATAATACTAAATATACCTATATATATATATACTCATATACATTACAATATATATAATATATCATTACTATAATATATATAAATATAATATATATATATCATAACTATATATATATACTAAATAGGCTATAGTATATTATATATATAGTATAATATATATATAATATATATATTATATATATAATCACTATATATATATATATATATATATATAACTTTATATAATATAATATAGATATATATATATATATATATATATATATGATATTATAGTTATATATCTAGGGTGTTTCATTTTGTAAGGCAAAAAATAAAATGAAAAATGTTTTGCACTGACTTGGCTTTACTCCCCGCGTCTCTTGATGTTAAAAAATGAAATGTATCGCCAAATTTCAAGATGATTGGATAATATTTTGAGGTTGCACACTTTGAACAATTGTGTAAAAAATAAGTAAAATTACAACTTTTCAAATCTTGACTTTAAACTTGAAGGCAGTAAAACCGCAGAAATCTAGCAAATACGTGAACCAATAAGTATTAAAACTAGACACGAAGATCTTAATAGGTACGTATGATAGGCAAAACGATGTGGATATTAAATCAACTTTGAACACGAGTGCAATTCTCTTCCTTGTCCTTGGGGACGACCATTCTGTGATACGACAACTCGCAACAAGACTTTTTTTTGTTCCGTCCCCTGGACGATTCGTTTAAAACCTTTTTTATCAGAGCTAATTTCTCTTTCTGCGTTATCATTGACCACCTTAAGATCGCGTTCACATCTTCTAGAGAATAACTGCAGTATTTCATCACGCGTGGATCCACAACAAGCAACAGAAAACATCTTTAAGTCTTACTAAGTAACCAAATGGCTGCAGGTCTTTTTCTCTCAGAACACTAGTTTTTTACTCTCTAATCGTTTCATGTCCTTTTTCTTTTGTGCAGGTTTGGTTTCATATATTTCATATCATATATATTCCTTAACAGCTTTGAAGTAATCACGATTCGTCCAAATCAAGGCCAATCCTACGTTTGTGTTTCTGACAGATTACCAAAGGTGTCTCCTTAGCAACTGTGAGAGAATTTTTTTGAAGTCTATATCTGGGCACAGTGCCACAAGAAGCTTAGCATATTCAGACACTTTTAGGCCGAGCGCCATCCCACCTTACAATTGCCTCCGGTGCAAAAAGCGAAAACATATATGCAGGGCTACAAATGTGCAACACGTTGCATTCCTTTCAATTCACGTTGAGGAATATTCAACTGTTTAGTGAAGAGGACAATTTTAAGTGCATATATTGCCTTTGCCATCCACCTTGCCTGATGCAGAGCCCCTGGGATCCTGAAACTGAAGTCTTTATTAGACCAACCACCTAGGTACAGGAGTGAGAGTAGTAATAACTCTTTGTAGTCTTCTCTTATATGACTTCCGTCTTTTAGGACAGTTTGGATTTAGTTAACCATGCTCACTCACTACCTCAGTCATCTGCTCAACAGTGTCTTTCAGAGCAACAGGTACGCCAAGAAAATGCTCAAAATCTTTGCCAGTCACTAGAACTACAACACATATCTTCCAAAGTTTTGACCACTCCTATGGCAACTTGAGAGGCACACAGTTACTTATCCCATTGCCGAAGGACCAAATTTGAAGGTTGGATTTTCCAAAAGGACCTGACTCTTCGGATAATCTATTGCCATTAATCGCCCGAGCTCGGTAAACGGTAGCTGGAGATACGGAAATTTTTTATACATCGTGCTATAAATGAAATACTTGGTTGTCGAATAGAGAGCTGTTCTCGATCCCAAGTAGACGTGAGGGTCTGAACAAGAGGTTTTAATCTGGGACCTAAACGTAATTTTTTCTTTGCTGGAGGCAAAACTTGATCTCTTCGCCTACTAAGTGCTGATGAGTGGTATGGATAATGACTCCAGCTATAACGTGTCTTATTGGATCTTCACGCATAGCTTGTTAATGCTGTTCATCTTTCATGATTCTACTTTCCTTCTTGTGTAACACTTAGCTCTTCTTTTCGTGGCGAAACCAATGTCCTACCTCCACCATTGAACAGAACTCGATACGACTTCTCTTTTGTGACTTAAGAAATTTCTTTACTCCATTCATTGTGGATACCTAGTCATGTCCATCACTTACCGGGAAAATTGAAGTCAAATAACTCGACGAGTATTCCACAATTCCAAATATGCCGTTTCAAATTGCTTTATCCGTGTTTCTCGATCTCTTCTGTACCTAGATTTTGGTATTCTTTGTAAGCAGCTGTCTGCCATTACCAGCCATCGGATGATTCTCCTCGTCTTAAAAGGATATTCCTTCAACCCACACTTCCCGTGACGTTTCGACTGATAGATTTGCCAGGCATCCGAAAGTGTTTCTTTCAGTTTCTATTGTGACTCGTACAAAAACGCTACACAGTACATTCGCTACCTTTGAGGAGCCGAATCTCCTAAAAACCTCTCACTAGGCACCTCTTTCCTATCATGCCAAACTTTCTTCTTTTGCTCCCCATTGTAACGTCAAATATACCTGCAATAAGAGAAAAGAAATACAGGTAAAGCCCATTGAATACAATGCACTTCATATATTAGACAATTACACTAGCTGAGATAAACGTGATCAATGTGTGCAACCGCTAAATACTTATGCCAATCTTCTTGAAATTGGCATATATATCTTTATATCACTGAGGGCTCGGGGCTACACAGCATATTGAAAATCACTAATCGTTAAAAATTGAAACACCATATATATATAATATATATATATATATACCTATGTATATACTCACACTATATCATAACTATATAATATATATATACATATATATAGTATATATTATTATAATATATATATATATAATATATACTAATATATAATAATATAACTATTGTTGTATAACTATACTATCATATATATATATATATAACTTAAAGTATTATATACTATAGTATAGGTGGACAATTTGGTTT
The DNA here is from genome assembly GCA_015478945.1 of Trachelipus rathkii. Taxonomy (NCBI): domain Eukaryota; kingdom Metazoa; phylum Arthropoda; class Malacostraca; order Isopoda; family Trachelipodidae; genus Trachelipus; species Trachelipus rathkii. The sequence goes on along the minus strand of JABUQX010065976.1, from coordinate 23,033 downwards.
AAAACACAACTCATATCTGCAAAGAAACTTACCAATAGATACAGACAAAGGAATACATTGTATGGAATCCTGGTAACATTTTTATTTTAGGAGGGCGGAAAAGTAAAAAAAAAAAAAAAAAAAAAAAAAAAAAAAAAAAAAAAATCCTCAAAACTTTAACAAATAGCTACAGCGAAAAGGGAAATACATTTGGAATCCTGGTAAAAATTCACGTTAGAAATGCTAAAAAAAAAAAATAGAAAAAAAAATTATTGTTAATAATTATAGTAATATGATTATAGAGAGCTTATTTTGGGAGACTTTTATTGCTTACTCGTTAAAATAAATAGAGCTTTCTATTAAATTTTGCTTCTTTTTAACTAAAGAATACCCTCAAGGGTATACCGCAAAGATGCCAGGAGTCGGGTCTCTCGGCCCTCTCCGGGGACACTACGGGAAGGATTTGGAACCCTCCGGAGGAGGGTCTCCGGAAACCCCCGCTCTGTATTTGGGTGTCCGCGGGGTTCCTCCGCCCCTCCCCTACGGGTATGAAAACGTCCCCCGCCGGTGCCCCCGTCGCTCGAAGCGCCCCTACATGCCGCATGTACAATAAGACCGTGTTACAAACGTAAATACTAATACTATAACTATGTCCCTTTCTCCTATAGAAGAAAATAGAAGACAGTTTCCGGTGCTGAATCTCTTTTAGACCAAATATCATTTTTTACATTTTCGGAACTGAAATTCTGCTTTGATTTCATTTTCTATTTCGTCTGTCTCGCGTAGTTTAATTTGCCGAGATATTGATTTTTTTTTTTTACATTTGCCGCACTAAAATTAGACCAAGAATTCCAACAATGTATTACTTTTCCCTGTATCTATTGTAGTTTTGTAGATATGACTTTAGTTTTAAACCAAAAATTGTAGTTTTAACATATATTTATAACCATATATATATAGTAGTAAATAGTACTATATATATATATATATATACTATATGATATATACTTATATAACATATATACATAGTATATATACATATATTAGTACTATTAATATATAACAATATAATAATAGACTAAATTATTTGTATTTACTAGAGATTGCTATCTTTATACTGATCATACTAATGCCTCACAATCAGCAAAACAACACGTAAAAAACAACACATCAGACGTATGGACAAACAGAAAATGGGAGAGTAATCCCCAGTGTCAGGTGTATTGTATCACCGCGCGGTCCAGACAACAACAAAAAACGAGAATACTAAAATCACAAAGAAAAAATTTAATCCATAACAATATGGCTTGCTATGGCATTGCGATAAATAAACCATCGGTCAAAGCACTATCCGCTAAATTAGAAACTAGAGACTCCTTGCACGTATCACGCATGTTTGTATAACGTAACATAGTATGTCGATCTAGTTAGGTCCATAGTGGCCGGTTGATTTCACCCCTATAACCTTCCAATAACGCAAACTCTATGAATTCAACTCCCGACCTCTGAACTCACCTCATGTCCATTTGAATATACGTCATCATAAATGATAAGGATCTGTTTCCTACTTCTATCCTATTTTATAAATTCAAGTATCTACACTATATTTGCATAACTAGTATTATATACTTGATATCATTTAATTCTATTATTAAATCGTTTATTACTATAACTATACTTATTACTTATAGTATGTACATCGATTTCACTAATATATATTATTATTAGATATAAAAATACAGTTAAGTTATTGAATACCTTCATATCTTAATTTATAAATGAGCTATATTTAAATTCAATTCCAGTTTAAATCTAATACTCAGCAACTACTAAATCGATTATGATAGAGTGTCTATTGGTTTTCCGATTCATATATAACATTGTTCATTACATGCATTTTAATGCTTTAGAATTAATTATATATATGAGTCTCTCTTACACTCTATCTAAATCATTATTTTCTTATTAACTCTTTGTTCTACAATAGTGATTATTCTTAAACAAATACCTGTTGAAACCCCCTAATCTAAACAACTATGTTTTGCGCCTCAAGCGTATTATATTAAAAGATAATTTTAGATGTATTCAACTAATCTACTCTTTTAGCCTCGCCAATTTATCAAGCTAAGTCTGATTCAATCAATATATTAAGGTATATTATATTATTATTAATTATAATAATTTCTATGAGTTTCTGTTAACATATATATATTTGAATAAAATTGAAATAATATTTCAACTATAGTAAATATAAAAAAGACATAGTGGACATCTAATTCATTTTAAACCTTTAAAGAAATTAACCACTATAATTAAAAACAGATATGCTATTATAATATATTATATTAAATCTATACTGTAAAAATTATAACCACAAATTAATAAAATATATAAATAATAATGATAAATATAAAAAATTATAATCTTAACAGTACTTTGTTTAATAATAATAAACTATTAACTATTTATAATTTTTAACATATATAAAAATATAATTAAAAAAATTAAAATTAAAAATAAAAAAATATAGGTATAAGTAAATATTAAACATAAGTTATATAAAAAAATTAATTTAAAAAAAAAGTAATTTAATATAATAAATTAAACATAAAAATAAAAAATTAGTACATATTTAACCATATTTTTAACAATAATATATATCATATGCACATTATTTAATATAGTATATATTATATTAATATGATATAATATATTATTGAATATATTTATACCCGTAGTATGATTATTGGAAAATATTGATTTTAATATATTGTTTTACAATATTTAAATATTTATACTATTGAACTCTTTTTATTTATATATTAATCTATATTTTTAGATTAATATATTTATCTTTAAGTTGTTAATAATTTATATTCTGGGTATATATGTTTAATTACTATTATAGGCTTAGCTTTCTTCATCAATAATAAAATATATAGTAAAAATTTTTATAAAAATATAAGAATCATATATATTGATTGAAAATATTTCATTACATATTTACACAATATGTTAGTTAATAATTTTTAAAAATCAGATAAATTAAGCTAT
>JABUQX010065976.1:12500-15000 GCA_015478945.1 Trachelipus rathkii | reverse complement strand
GTCAATATTAGTACCTTTATATAAGGGTAAGGGGAAAAAGGTAACTGTAAGTATTATAGGGTAATTAATTTATTGAGTGTTGTAGGGAAGATATATGTTGATATTTTGGCGAAAGAGTGAAGAACTAATTTAAAGAATAAGGTGCGTTTAGAAGTGGTAGAGATGTGGATCAAATCTGTACATTGAAAAAAAAATGATTGGGATAATGAGGGAGGGTGAGAAGAATAAATTTATTTAGATAACGCCCACCTATGCAACAGGCGTATAATAGGATTAATAGGGAATCTATGGCAGGTGTGAGTGATATGGTGTTGGTGGTAAGCTTCTGAATAGAATCAAAGTATGTATGACGATAGTGAAGTATGCGTAAGAATAAATAGAGTCGAAAGTGATTATTTTAATATGAATAGCGGAGTGGGAGACAGGGATGTGGAATGTCTCCTTGGCAATCCAATCTATATATGTGGATGAGGTTATGAAAGAATTAGAGGTAGGGGGTGACAAGGGATAGAGTTAGAATGATGGAGAATGGATGAGAGTGGAGGATTCCTTACCTATTATATGAGGATGATTTGGTTTTGTGTGGTGAATCTGAAGAGAGTTTGAGAGGACTAGTAGAGAGATTTGGTAGGGTGAAGGGTTTGAAAGCAAACGTAGATAAGAGCAAGGTTATGGTTGTGAGTGAGGACAGTCCTCTGTGAAGTTATGTTAGATGGTGAGCAGCTGGCAAGTGTATGTAATTTAATTTTTTGGTGTGCATGTTGAATGAAAGGAGCTGATGATGCAGAGTGTAGTAGGAAATTGTGAATGGCACTAAGGTGGCTGGTGCAGTTAAATCGCGTTGGTAGATGTAAAGGGACTAAGTGTTGAGTGCGCTAGGGTCTTACATGTGGTTATGTTGTTACCCGTGCTAATGTATAGAAGTGGGACTATGGGCTGGAATAAGAGGTATAGATCTAAATTACAATGTGTTCAGATGGACAATCTTAGTGGCGTGTTAGGTGTGAAAAGAAATGATAAAATGAGGAATGAACGTATTAGAGAGTTGTTTGGTGTGGAGATTGGGGTAAATGAGAGAATAAATAAAAGTACGTTGAGATGGTTTGGTCATGTGGAAAGGATGGATGACAGACGGTCGGTTAAACGGATGTATAGTGGTAAGTGTGTTGGGAATCGACCGGATGGGAGACAGAAGAAAAGTGGAATGAGTCAGAAAAGGAATGCCTGGAAGAGAGAAATGTGAGTTTGGCAGAGGCGAGAAGAAAGGTGTATAACAGGAGTGAATGGTGGGTTTTGTGAGGAGGTATGGTTGTAGCCCACCTGGGCTAAGGAATGAACCCCACATTGACGAGAGGTCATAGTTGAGGGTCAATCGCGGTCCCGTGAAGCTCTAGGGTGGATTTTTCTGACTGCGACGAGTTCTCACTAATTGGTATAAAGGGGGCGGTAAGGCTGGGCTTTCTTTTCTACTTGCTTCATATTCTTCTACTATTTTTATGTTTCCGGTATATGTTACGCACCTTGCCTCCAGTCTTGGGGAGATAAGATGGGTGGTGATGATGATAGATGATGTGTGATATATATATATATATATATATATATATATATATATATATATATATATATATATATATATATATATATATATATATATATCCAAGTTTTCATAAAAGCACTTGTACTTCTGATACCATGTACTTGTAATTTAAAAAATTTGTACTTGAACAAATTCCCAGAGTACTTTGTACTTGTAATTGTACTTGAACATTCAAGAGTACTTGTACTTGTACTTGTACTTTTTTCTTATATTTTCTTTTGAAAAATGTATTTTGAACCTAACCCTGTTTTGTTATGTGTATTTTTTTTTTTTTAAAGTTTATATATATATATATATATATATATATATATATATATATATATATATGTTGTTAAAGAGAAGATATGTATATATATATATGCTAAGATATATATATATAGAGCATATATTATAGCTGTTGTATATATATATATATATATATATATTATTATTATATTATATATATTATATTATATATATATATGGCATGGTTATTGCCATATATATATCGCATATATATATATATTATTATTATATTATATATATATATATAATATATATACATATTTATATTATTGGTTATATATTATTATTATTATTATTGGTTATTATTATTATTACATATATTATATAGATTATATACATATTGTGATTGTTACAGTTAATTATAATAATATTGTTATATATATTATATATATATTACATATATATATATATATATATATATATATATATTATATATATATATATATATATACATTATATATATAGGGCCTTTGCTTGCTAAATTGGTGGCTTCTTTTGTGAGCAAGCACCCTATATAAGAGGATGGTAATTTAGAAATCCATATTTGAGATGATGCTTTTATTCAACATAAGTAATAAAGATATTCAATGAAAGTAAAGTAACAAAAGTCCCTTCTGT
>JABUQX010065976.1:0-7500 GCA_015478945.1 Trachelipus rathkii | reverse complement strand
GTGTCTTTCTCCTTGGGAATGAGTTTCTTTGCTGTTTTTAAAGTCTTTTTCTCTTTAAATTTCGAAAAACAACTTTCAAAACTGAAGTTAAAACTATTATCTTCAGTATCACTTTTTTTCGCCCCATTCTGTTGATAAATGAGAAAAATCTGAAAATTGGTTTAAAGTAGTGGAAACTGTTTTCCTTTCCTTTATACAACATATATCTTCGCACATCCATTGCTTAAGAATATCTTCCACTTTTATATTGTTATAATCATCCTCAAGGAATGTAATTTTAAAGCGTGGATCAAGATAGGTAGCAAGCACAAGATTCTTATCAGTAAAGTAAATGCTGAATCTATTTTTTACTGAATTTTCCATGCTGATACTGTAGACCCAAGTCCCTCAAATAGTTCTTTTTTTCTGACTCTTTTCAAAAAAAATGCAAATCATTTTCATATTTGGGATTATTGCCGATGCCATTGATTCCTTGTGGCTCAATAAATTTGTACAATCAACAAAATTTTTAAGTATTTTTAGCAATTTTTCAAGAACTTTCCATTGTTTCTAAGCATACAGGTTTTGAATGATCACTGCAATATGAAATGAGAGCCGTCTTTTGTTCAAAATTTTTTGAAAGCATATGATACTGGCTTACATCTGGTTTGTATATCCTGAATAAATCTGTGTTGTGGTAAATTAAATCTAGTTTGATATTCTTCATACTTGGAAATAGCTTGAGGCGAGTGATTAAAATGACCTACGATTTGTTTGCATATGGATATATTTTTTTTACGTCTTTGTTCAAATATGGCATCATTGAGAACTAGTGTCAAAGAGTGTAAAAAGCAAGGTAATTTCTGGAATCCTGCTTGTGTAACTCCTGCAGCCATATTAGGTGTGTTATCCCTTACTATAACATGAATTTTATTAGCAGGAATATTAAATTCTTCCATAACATTTTGAAGACAATCACTTATATTAGATGCTGTGTGAGATACGTGAAAAGGTGAAACTTGAAGGATAGCATTTATATTCAATAGCTCCAATTATTATTACAAGCCTACAAGGCAAATATTTCACTGCTCACTTACGAGTTCACGGGTATATAATTATCAAAACATATTACATAATATGACTAACGAAACATTGCCAAATGTCTGCCTGTCTGAAAATCCTAACATGATATCTTAGGTTCTACGTAAAGATGCGCCGCTCAATCCAGTTTTCTTTAATTAAATAGAATTAAGGAAGAACTGAAATTAAAAATCAATACGGCAGACTTCGAAATATTGTCTTTGAAATATCATAAAGATCGAATAAAAATTATTTTCAGATTGTATACCAAAGAATCGGTCAAAGAATCGGTAAAATTTTGCCGATTCCGATTCCGATTCCGATTCCTGAAAAACAGCCGATTCCTCCGATTCCGATGCCGATTCCGATTAATCCATATATCCTCATATAACTTTGGTCTTTGGGTGTCGAGGGGGTTCATACGACCATCACATATATATATATATATATATATATATATATATATATATATATATATATATATATATATATATATATATATATATATATATATATATATATATATATTTATCCTGTCACATCATTATTATTATTATTTAATATTATATATATATATATATATATATATATATATATATATATATATATATATATATATATATATATATATATATATTTATATATGTGTGTGTGCGTGTATGTGTATGTGTGAGAGTGAGTGTATGTGCGTGTGCGCGCGTGTGTATGTGAGTACGAGCGGGTCTACCCAGGTCAGGCAGTAGTACTAAAATAATAATTATTAAAATGTACGTTTATTTAAGACATTCTTGAGCATAGTGTAAATAGTTATATTTTTATACTTTTTTTTTTGGCTTTAAAAATACTGATGGAGCTCTTCTTTATATCTTAAGTCAAGTCAAAATACTTCAACCATTCTTTAAGAAGTGAAAAGAAGATCCGAGCGTGTTTCAGGAACCAAATGCAAGTTAGTTTCAACAGTTTAAAAAGATTTAAAAGAAGAAAAGGCGATTTAAAGAAATTATTCATATGAGCATAACGTCTCGAGTGGGCCTCCAAAGTAAAGCAACAACCCAAGTGGTTCTGGGTGTCAAATACGATCTCGGGTGAATATATATATATGAGCATATATATATATTATATATATATATATATATGTTATTATATATATATTATATTATATATATATATATATAAAAGAAGATATATATATATATATATATAATATATATATATATATATATATATATATATATATATATATATATATATATAGCATATATATATATATTATATATATATATATATATATATATATATATAATAAATATATAATACATATATATATATATAACTATCTATATATATATATATGTTATTATAGTTATATATATATATAAGGAGCATATATATATATATATATACAAAGTGACACATCTTTTGATATATTTATATATATATATATATATATATATATATATATATATATATATATATATATATATATATATATATATATATAGTATATATATATATATATATATATATATATATATATATATATATATATATATATATATATATATATATGACAGGCCAGCCTCTAGAAGAGCCACAATCCATATCTCAAACAATAGCTACAGGAAAAAGGAATACATTGTTGAAATCCTGGCAATTTTACCGAGGATAAAAAAAAAAAAAAAATCATTATTTTTAAAACATTTTAAAAGCTATAAAGTAAAAAGAGAAATACATTTTTGGAATCTTTGTAAAATTTTAAATAAAAAATAAAAAAAATTAAACAAAATAAATATTTTTGTGGGGGTGCTGGGACATAGTATATATATCAGTGGCGATTCCTGCCTAATGTTTGGACGCATGCAATGCTGGAAACTAAAAAGCTAAAGAAAATGTTTATCCTTTAAAACTATAAATAGGCCTATATATATATATATATATATATATATATATATATATATATATATATATATATATTTATATATATAATTAGTAGTTAGTGACGAGTAGTGTATATATATATATATATATATATATATATATATATATATATATATATATATATATATATATATAAATCGTATATAAATACATTAAACTTACTTTAAATATTACGGAAGGTTTACTTGAACATGAAATCTATTCTCCTGGTCATTTTGCAAAATTCTTCTATTATTAAATTATAAAAATTGTCTTTATTTTCCATGTTTCTTAAGATAATTTTTTTCTATCGATATTAGGAAAGATTGGACAATCTTACTTTCATTTGAGAGTTTCTCAAATATGTTTTAGTTCTCTTGAGAGCTGAAAATGAGCGTTCAACACTCGCACTGGATATTGGTATAGTTAGAGTTAAAATTATCAGTCTATAGAGTTCCTTAAGGCATTCTGAAATCTTATTCTCTAATAAATACTTAAGGATTTCTTCAACATTATCTTTAGCAAAAATTTTGTTTGAGTATGCAATACACAATTCAGATCGCAAACGTGGAAAGTCAAAGTAAGAACGGTAATTTATTTTTAAGGATTGAAAAGCCTTTTGAGGAAAACTAATATTGTATGATTTAAATTTTTTTCCATTCAAAAGTTGTACAAATTCCAAATTATTAAAAGACATAAAACGTTCTTTCATTTGAACAATAATGTTATCAAATGTTTGATTATATAACTGTGTATTAAACGTTTCAGGTGATAAACTCGCTTTTTTCCTTAATAAAAGTGAACCACATTTCTCTTTTATTTTATTAAAAGTCTCCTCAAATTTCATGTTTCTAAGTTGTTCAATCTTCTTTATAGTGTCTTCGATAATAATCGAGGCATGTAAAATATCCATAGATTTCGTTTGTAAAAGATTAAAAAGGTATTCAGTAAATCGAAATATTAGAGAAAATGTCTCTAACAAAAAATTAAACTGAAAACTTCATAGCTGCAAGCAAGCCTCTTGCGTTATTTTCTGTATTTCCATCAAATTGTTTTGGATTTTCAAGAATAAAATTAAAAAGATTAAGAATATATTCTATAGTTTCTTTTACTCTTTCAACGAGTCGTGATGAATAATTCCACTGACTTTTAGTCAATTTTATAATATATATATATATATATATATATATATATATATATATATATATATATATATATATATATATATATATAAAAATAAAATGTATATATATATATATATATTTATATATATATAAATATAGACACACATAGGCAGCTATATAAACTGAAATGCGTAGTGATGAATAAAGGCGTTATGTGAAAAAAAGCCACTAAATTTAAACCTTATTCACTTATGATTTAAGATCTAAATACATTAATTTTTCTCCCTTGCTAAAAGCAGAAAAATAACTCTGGTTTAAAGGCATAATGATAAAAAAAAAAAAAAAAAAAGTAAGTAAATTAGCCCGTATTTAGTCGTGCGATAAGGCCTATTATTGAATAAAATTGTTTTCCCAATCGATAAGCAATTGTCATTCTCATTTGCATTGCATTTTTGGCCATATTTACTAATAGAATAAGGGCTTTTTCTTTTAGAAGCGGATTTTTTTCTGAAGTCCTTGCATTCAAAGGCATATAAAATTTACTATTATAAAATATTTATAATATTTAATATTAGGCCTATATTATTTTCATCCTACCAAAGTATACATGATGTAATTATTTTTTTACTTAATTTACGTACGCATTCATTGCATGCTTTGCATTCATAGAGAAAACACCACACATATATATATATATATATATATATATATATATATATATATATATATATATATATATATATATATATATATATATATATATATATATATATATATATAATTTTTTTTGTAAAGGTATTACACGGCAATTTAGGGGGCTCGAGCCGACGGGGAACACAGGGGGGGACGTTTTCCATAACCCGTAGGGGAGGGGCGGAGGAACCCCCGCGACACCCAAATACCAAAGAGCGGGGGTTCCGGAGACCCTCCCCGGAGGGGGAATTAGTCCTACCCCGTAGTTCCCCGGAAGGCCGAGAGACCCCGACTCCTGCCATCGGTGCGGTATACCCTTGGGGTATTCTTTAGTTAAAAAAAAGCAAAATTTAATAGAAAGTCTATTTATTTTAACGAGTAACCAATAAAAGGTCTCTAAATAGGCTCTCTAATCATATTACTATAATTATTAACAATAATTTTTTTTATTTTTTTTACATTTTCTTATCCAAAATTTTACGAGGATTCCAAAAATGTATTCCTTTTCGCTGTAGCTATTGTAGTTTTTGAGATATATATTTTTTTTATTTTTTTTTTTTTTTTTTTTTTTTTTTATATTTTCCGCACTAAAATTGTACCAGCATTCCAGCAATGTATTCCTTTTCCCGGTAGCTGCTGTAGTTTTTGAGATATGGATTGTGGCTCTTCTAGAGGCTGACCTAAATGATATTTTATAACATTTCAACTGGAGAAAATTATTGCACATTCACCGAGGGTCAAAACGGTATGCTAACAATAAATCCTTATTAAAATTGCTACTTTCGAGGTCAGTCCATCCAAACCTCCATTATCATTTCTTCCATATTTTATTTTTTTCTTTGTCTGAATGTTGGAGGTACGGTGTGGGTTTGATTAGGGTTGGGAAAAAAACATGTTTTTTTCATGTTTTTTTTTCGTTGTTTTTTTTAGTTTTTTTTCGTTTTTTTCATTAAATGTATTTTTTAAAATATAAAGAGGCTAATATGATATTTCACTTGAGTATTTTCATTTTTCAAATATAAGGATACTTGAAATTAAACAAATATTCCATTATGATTTATAAAATAGCAGAACTACGTTTTCTTATATTTTATCAATTGTTTTCGTTATAATTTACAGTAGGTTGTAGCCTGCAGACTGCTGTTTGTAGGCTTCTACTTACTAATTTAACTATGTATTTTACGTTTGTATCATATAATCATATTTATAATTTACTTTTAAATATTAATGTATATTATATTTATATAGAATGAGTCTGAATGACAAAACTCAAAAGTGACTTAAGGGATGCAAATGAAATAATAAAAATATTGAAATTAAAATTATACCAAGATTGTAAATGAAGGAGGATGAGTGAATGACTAAATTAAATATTTGGCTTTGGAATATCAACTTTTGATTCACTAATCACTAGTCCCCACTCCCCAGACCCCAGTCACTACCGAGTACTGACTACTGTGCTGTGACTACTGTCAAGCTCATTATCACTGGGCTCATCAGCATGATCAGCCACATTTAATTTTGATATAACTAATAAGTCTGATATCTCAGTCGTATGAAGTATCGTGTGAGAATGACAGTGGTGAAGGAGCAGGGGCAGTAACAGGACTCTTTAAGCTTAGCTGCCTTAGCATAATCATCTCTCTCAGTTGGCAAATTTTCAGAATTTCCTAGTTCTAGATTATGAGCAATAAATACTAGTTTTGCAACGTCTACACAACAAAAGTTATATTTTATGTGGGAGCCTTTGCAACCTTTTATTTCCTTAAAAAGTACAGTCACACGACTTTTTGCATGTGGCATTTCTAAATTCTGATTAAATAATTATGATAAAAATGTTACTGAAAACTCGTTACACGCGAAATTTCAAGTCTCTAGGATGTATATAGGGGGTACCTCCCCCCGAGAGCGAAGGTGAAATATAACGCTACGCCCTTGTTGCTGCTTCCTTTTCCGAGCGAAGATTAGGCTTAACGATACCCAATCGAACAGGTGGATCACAGGCGAGTTTTGGTGACCGTAGGTCACCCCTAAGGGTGTTCCCCCTTAGCGCCAAGATCAAATTCGGCCTGAAAACCATGTTAGGCTTAACGTATCGGGCTAAAATTTGGATGTGAGCTATATGATGACGTAATCTCGTCGGAGACGAGATTACGTCCCTCTGCGTCCCCCCGTAAGGGGGGCGCTGCCCCCTAAAAATTAAATTGATCGTAGAAGACTGAAACTTGGAGACAGGGTAGAGGATTCGGAGTCGGAGTTTCGGAGTCCAGGGACCCCCCGGAGGGGGTCCTCCCTGAAAAAGAAGAAATGCATGAATGCAAACAGATAGGAAAAAGAAAGGAAGAAGAAAGGGAAGAAGAAGGAAGGAAAAAGGAAGCAGTAAGAATGTGAGAAAATGATGAGCCCTGAGAAGGATTCAGAGTCAGAGGAGTCGGAGTCCGGCCCCGGTGCTGGAGCCGGTGCGATGCTGCATAGTTAATAAACATTCATATAACAACAATGTTGGTGTCTTTATATATGTTATTGGGTCTGTAGATTTCGAAAATAATGGTTTCAGAACCATCAAGAAAAAAAAAATAAATAAATAAATAAAAATTTCTTATTCTTTTTATGTTTATAACTTACAAATTTACGTTTTTACATACCCTAAAGCAGTAAATCAGTAAATCAGCAAATCAAATCACCATCCAACCACCCTCCTGTCCAG
>JABUQX010065975.1:17500-23540 GCA_015478945.1 Trachelipus rathkii | reverse complement strand
TATATATTATATATATTGAAAGTTTCCTTTTTCCAAACTTATTATAAGTTTTTTCCTCTGTTATTATTTTATTTTTATTTACAATTCTTATGAGAAATTTAATCTTTAACATTTCGTACATTTCCTGCAACAAGAAATGCCGTTTTAATTACCCATAATGATTCCCTATAACCCTTCTTAGGGTTTGTTGGCCAACCTTTTGTTGAATTCCCTCCCGCTTTTACTCTGCTTCTCGTTGCTTTTGTTCTACATCGTAACACGTACCTAAATAAGAATCAGACCACTCTTTCCTTTCTTTCTTCTTTTTTTCCTTACCATTCTCTTCGCTGGCATGTTAATATTTTATTACTACCCGTCTCCCAATAATGAAGCATTGTCTTCTTCAGAGAAAATCCATTCACCTCTACACATATTTCTCCTCCCCTTCCTCTCTTCTTCACAACCTCCTAAAAATGTTAAAAGAGAACCAGAATAATTTTAATTTCTTATTTCAAAGGTTAATTGCGTTCGTCCTAGTGTTAACACCATTTACCTTCTATTCTCTACCACTTCATTTCTACCTTATCCATGCACTTTCAATATATTCCTATCTAATCCCTTACTGGTGCTTAGGTCTGCTTTACTTAGACTGGTTTGGCAATTTATTTCACAACAGTACATTTATTCCCTAACTCCATCCTTTATACCAAATTTACATATCCAATCTGGTGATTTCACACTCTTTTCTGACACCAAATGATGCACCAAAATTTTGAACATGAAATATTTACTTCCACTTATCTATTTGAAACGTTTGCTATTTCATCCTTATTTCCTCTCCTAACCTCATCCTTTCTTCATATTTTTCCTGTTGCCTGTTATTACAGGTTACTAATACTGACGTCAGCAGATGTCTGGTTTGGTGTTTGTCCAACCACTTGAGTTTCTACAGAGACTGTACTCTGCTTAGTTTCTTTATTGCTTAGCTCTTACCATTTCCCGTACTTCATGACTTCACTGTCCTTTTAATTTGTTAATAGCTTGGCCTCGACTTTTTATTTCTTCTGTTATTCCTATCTTCACCCCTATGTATTTAAAAACATTTCATCTAAGATTTCTTGCTATTTTAACTTCAACGACATTTGAAAGATGTCAAATCTTTCTTCAAAGCATTTTCATAATTTCAATTTTTTTCAACCTCTATATTCCATAATTGTTAGGTATTAAAACTCTTTTTACCCCCTGTCTCCTGTATCACAGTTAACAGTTTCTCATGCCAGATACGTGCTGCATATTTTAACCCGTACGCCCCCTTATTAAGTCTCCACATGTTCCTACTTTAAGCTTCCTTTGGTGGCTTGATGTAAACCTCTCTTGTTATTTCATCTCCTTGTAGATACGCTGTTTTGATGTCCATACTTTTGCATGACCATCCATAACGCCCCATAATTGCAAGACACAGTTTTAGTGTTTCCGTAGCACACGTCGGAGCATCAGTTACTAGATCCTTCTCCTTTTCTTCGAATCCTCTTACTACTAACCTTGTCTTCCATCCCTGCCTTCCTTCAATTTCCTTTTTTGTCATAACTCATCTTGTATTCATCACCTTTTTTCCTTTCCAATCAGAACATTGACTTCTTTATAAACATTATGTTCTTTCCAACTCTCTAATTCCCGTCCTTTTGCCTCCCGTTGTTGTTCCAGTTCCACATTCTCCTTTGTATTTTCAAAATAAAAACTGCTATCATCGTCCGTTTCTTCCGTTTCTTCAGTTCCTGTCAGTTCTTCCTCTCTCACGCCTTCCACCCTTTCATTCTCACCGTTTTCTTCTATATCTGTTTGTTCTTCCGGTTTTTGAGATTCTTCAGCAACATCTGATAGACCACTTATTCCAGGGTAGTACCTTAAATCCACCCACTCTTCTCTCCGGTTTCTATATAGATTATGTTGTAGCTTTGACTATATTTTTTACTGCTTTTCTTTGCTGCTCTTCCCAATATCTCAATTTTCCTTTCTTCCTCATCCTCATTCCAAATCTTATATCTTTCACCCTTCTTTAACGCCTCTTTATTAATTTTCTTCTCTTCCATTGTATCTTGTCTGTATTCTCTTTTCTTCTTAATTTCCCTCTATTCACTGTTCTCTCCTTCGCTATCTGAATCATCTGAATTACTTTCATATACTTTCTCTCTCCTCATTGCCTTACTTCTTTCCCCGTGTAATTGCTCTTTTTCCTCATTTGATTCTCCTTCTAATTCCCTTTTCTTTCTATTAGTTGTTTCACCTTGTATTCTTGTTATGTGAACCCTATTTACACATCGCACAGAACTTCCATGTTTTACTATTACTACCTTCCCTTCTCTTCCTATTACCCTAGCAGGTCCTCTCCATTCTTTTTCATTTTCCCTCTTATAATATACTTCTTCTCCTATCTGGGCTTCTTCCAATTTGTGTTCTCTAACATTTTCTAACACAGCTCTTCTTATTCTGTCCTCTGATTCTCGTTTTATATGTATTTCCCTAGCTTGATGTAACCCAGTCAGGGTATCTTTTATGATCTCACATTCGTTTCCTTTCTCTAACATAGTAATTTTCTTCTTTCCTTCTTCTATTGTCGGTACCCCTAAGTTTCTACCGAATACTAGTTGATTAGGGGCATAACCTCCTTTCATTAACAGACTATTCCAGGCTGCAATAGTCCACTTGAGACATATTTCCAGATTTGGTACCTCCTCTTCCAATTTTCTCATATTTTCCTTCACAAGCCTCACCAGATTCTCACATATACCATTAGTCCATGAACTCTTTGCTGCCGTACATCTCATTTGAATATCGAACCTTTAATTTAAACTTCTTATCTCTTTGTTATTAAATTCCAATCCATTATCTGTAAAGAAACATTCAGGTGCTCCAAATACACTAATCCACCTATCTAATACTTTCTCTGCTATTTCCTCTCCTTTCTTATTTCTTATCTACGTCCCCTGACAAAACCTTGTTGAGACATCGACCAACAGTAGAAACATTTTTCCTTTAAATTTCCCCAAATCCATAGCCACCACCTCATTAAACTTCTGGCTTTGGGGGAAGCCTACCAGGGGCTTGTTGGTGTTCTTTTATACCTTATGCACACCTTACAGTTGTTACATAGGTCCTTTAACTCCTCCTCTATCTCCTTCATTATCTCTTCACTCACTCCTTCTTCGTTATGATAGGTTGACTTTATCATCTTCATAATTTTATCACAACTCCCATGACCAAATTGCAGATGTAATTTCAATAATTTAATTCTCCTTCCTTTTGGTTCTAATAACCATTCCTTTTTATACCAACCATACCACATTTCATTTTGATTACCCTCTGAGTCAGTTTCAAGTATCCCTACTCTAATATGTCTTACAGTGTTATAGTGTAGAGTTGCGTTACCTAAATCCCCAAAAATAACTTTTTTCTCATTTAAATCTATCGTTACTTTCATTTTTTCCATTGTCTGTCTCCCTATCAACCACGGAATCTCACCTTTTACAACTTCTGTCCTAATCCAAAATTTAATTCCCCCTACCCTACAAGGTATCTTAACAGCTTTGAAGGCCTCATACTTATTCTCCCCAAATATATACTGCCCTTTTACTGATTCTTGTTCCATATTCATTCTCTTAATGTCTTCCCTACTTATATTCACTACACCTTTCCTAGTCACTTTTCCCCACAAATGGTTGCTACGCACCCAGTATCTAGAATTTCTTCAACATTTTCTGAATTATCACTCTCTTCTCTTATGTCCTCCCAGTATACTCTCTCTCTTCCATCTTCTCTTTTCTCTTTCTCACTTTCTTTTCCAGTCCTATCTCTTTTATTCGGACAGTTATACGCGTAATGGAACTCAGATTTACATATCATGCACTGGGTCACCTTTCCCCACCTGATCGGATTTTTCCTTAGTGTTTGTTCTTTTCGGGCATATGATGTACCTCCAGCAGCTCCCCAGGTTCTCATTCCTCTCTCTTCCCAATTATGCACTTGTGAACTTCTTTCTTCCTTTCTTTTCCGCCATTCCCTCTCTTCTTTCTCAGCAAATATTCTATGCAACGATTCTTTCATATTCACAAATGAAATACTCTCACTTCCCACTGATGCTAGCACTAACTGTTTCTTTGTTTCTTCCAAACCTGATCTATGAAGCAACAGATACCCTTTCATTTCTTCTCCTACACTCACTCCATCCTTCTCACAATCCTCATATATTCCCTTAAACCTCTGTATGTACGTTCACATATTCTCCTCTTTCTTCCTTTGAATGTTAAACAAAAGTCTCATTCTATTGAATCTATCACTCACCAAATTTCTCCCATATACTCCCTTCAGTGCCTCTACTATCAATTTTATTCCCTCTTTTTCTTTCAGTTGTTCATCTGGTATTCCTCTAATCACCTTGAATGCCTCTCATCTCAAACTTAATTTTACTTCTATTCCTGGGAACCTTGCAATTCCATCCACATATGCTTCCCATGCTGTTACCCTATCCAACTATATTTCAAACTCTTCATCATCCTCTCCCCCAAATCTTGGACAACTACTGTACTTATGTTGTCGCAGCTTTCTCCCCAAATCTTTCCTTTCATCCTCCGAACCTCCCATTTTAATATGAGGATGTTAAAGATTAAACTGAGTAGTAATCAACCATGAATAAGCAATAAATTACCTGATAATTACCAGGCGCGGCTTTACGGGGGAAGCACAGGAGGCCGGGCCTCCTCTAAAAAAAATAAAAGAAACTAATGTAATAAAATTATTCAATTTACTATTTATTACTATTAAAATAATGTTTAAAATGTTATACAAGGATGCTAATTTTACATTAAAATCATTTATTTTCTTCCGAAACATTATTTTTCATATGAATCATTGACTGGAGGCATTTCGATTTGTGCCTACTAGAGAGCTTAATTATAATGCTTTAAAAACACTGGTTGTCATGGCAACGTAAAAGAAACCTTAATCTTGTTTTGTCTATTTTGAGGAGTTTTCCACAAAGCCTCCCGAGCGTCTTAAAATAAATCCTCCCAAAATTGGCAACTCTACTCATAAGTAGAGTTGCCCTTTGCAATAAATATGTTAAACAAAATAAAGAAAACTATTTTTTTTTTTTTAAATTAAATAAAAAAATATTAATTAATATATATATATATATATATATATATATATTATATATATATATATATATATATATATATATATATATATATATATATATATATATATATATATATATATATATATATATATACATATCGAGAGAGAGAGAGAGAGAGAGAGAGAGAGAGAGAGAGAGAGAGAGAGAGAGAGAGAGAGAGAGAGAGAGAGGAGAGAGAGAGATATACTAAAATTTACTATACTGAGACACCGGATTGCCAAGGTGTAAGAAGTGAAGGGAAAAAGTCCCAGATTGGGACTCATGTGGGGGCAGCGCTAAGTTCACGCACGTAAAGATTTTAAGTGTGATTACTGTATTTTGGATCACCCGGTCAATCAGTCTAGGTTTAACTCTTAAACTGCAAGGTAGATAGCCATCCTCCTCATGATGAAACTGTGTTGTCAATAACATTAAGAATGCATACGTGGTTTTGTGATATGCTGAATTATGGAAACTACGATGAATATAACTGGTTTGTAAGGTTTTTGGATCACGCACAATGCAGGATTAAAAGGAGAGTAGTATTTGACTCTTGAGACCAAGGTGTAATTGCCGGACGGACAGGTATGGTAGAACTATAAGATGGTTAAAGAGAAACTTCCTCCGGTTTTAAATTATTGTAGGGTTGGTAACTCGTGGGTACTTTATGAAATTTAATTATTGAAATGGAGATTGACAAGCTGTATGTTAAAATTATATTATAAAGTCTTTTTACTAATGGTGTTTACGAATGGAAATTGTCATGTATAAATATAAATTACGAAAATCTTTATTTATTAATATACCTGCGTTGAACAAAAGAAAAAAAGAAAAAATAAATTTCACTATTAAAATATATATATATATATATATATATATATATATATA
>JABUQX010065975.1:7500-10000 GCA_015478945.1 Trachelipus rathkii | reverse complement strand
TATCATCTAGACTACATGACATGGTACAGACGGTAAAGCATCCCACAAAGGTCATGATCTGATTTGTCATAAGTTTCAAGAGTACTGGGCTCTATACGTTGCGAAAGGTATCATGAAACAGGAACAGTATAGATAGGTGCTGCAGAACTGATTAATCGAGCAATTACGGGACTGGTTTCCAAATTGAGAACAGTTTTTCATGCAAGATGAAGCTCCTTGCCACGCTGCAAGTTCAATCAAGTCATATTTACAAGAAGAAAATATCCCTTTGCTGAGTTGGCAAGCAAATTCTCCAGACATAAATTCAATAGAGAATTTCTGGGAGCTGACGAAGAGAGAGATAACAAAAGAGGTCATAGCCGCGAAAACAAAGCCTATTGAAAAAAATATTCCAAAAGACAGTGCAAGCATGTATTAACAACATTGCCACGTCGAATAGAGGCTTTGATAACCGCCAAAGGGGCTAAAACAAAATATTATTTTTTATATTTTTAATTTTTGTCACTTTTCCTTCTAATTATAAAAAATAAATAACTTTTTAGCTTTTTCCATTTATATTTGTGTTTTATTAACCAATTTAGCTTTATATTTAATATTTAAAATAAATTGAAACCATTAAAACAATATCTGTCCTTTTAAAAAGTTAATCATAATTAAGTGAAAAATATCACGCGCGTATAATATATATACCGGTATATATATATATATATATATATATGTTTGTATATATATAATATATATATATATATATAGATAATTATATATTATAATATATATATAATATATATATATATATATATATATATATATATATATATATATATATATATATATATATATATATATATGTTTTATATTGATGACTTAAAATTATACGCCCCAAACAGACAAGAGACAATTAAGCAGGTGGAGGTAGTGAAGAAGTTCTCCGAAGATATATGTATGGAGTTTGGTCTGGATAAGTGTGCTTTCCTTACACTCAGGAAAGGGAGAAGAACGGAGAATGAAAACATCATGATTGATGATACCATCATAAGGCAACTGGAGCAAGAAAATACTTATAAATATCTGGGAGTGGAGGAATCGGAGAAGGTAGAACATAAGTTGATGAAAGAGAAACTGGAAAGAGAATATTTAAAAAGAACCAAAGCAATATTAAAATCGGAGTTAAGTGCTAAAAACAAAATAGAGGCCATTAAGACACTAGCTGTACCTGTCATCCTGTACAGTTGCGGAGTGATAGACTGGTTCCAGGAAGACCTTAATAAGATTGATATTAAAACAAGAAAAATGTTAAATGCCCACAAAATGATATATAGGGGACAGATTTTGTCTAGAATGTACACGGAACGTAGAGAAGGAGGCATGGGGTTGGTGGAGATAGACTACATATACAAAAGAGAAATAATAGGGTTGGGCCAATACCTGGAAAGCGCAGAAAACAAATTCCTCCAATGGGTGTATCAACATGAAAGAGGCAAGCCAACAACAACCTCGCTAATTAAAAAGAAAACGGACTACATGAATGTGAACAACATTAGAGTGGAACAAGGCCAAAGGTGGGAAGAAAAAACGCAAAAGGAAAAGACAAAAATATTAAAAGACAAATTTGAAGCAGAAAGGAAGAAGAAACATATAAACCAGTGGAGACAACAAGCAATGGCAAAAGAATACAAGAAAATCATAGACGAAAGTTATATGGATAAGGAAAAATCAGTGGAAATATTCACGAGGGGACGATTACAAGCAGAAGAAGAAAGAGTGATTATGGCCGCTCAAGACCAAACAATCAAAAGAAGATGGCATTGAAAGCATATAGAAATAGAAAACATCAATGACAAATGTAGTGTGTGACCAAGACACAGAATCTGTCCCTCACATTCTAGCAGGATGTCAGACTCTGCTAAACAGACACCTATATACTGAAAGGCATAATACCATCTGCAGATTGATTCATTTTAAATTGTGCCAAAAGTATAACATCAGGACAGAAGCGGCCAACTACTGGAAACACAATCCCCCGGAAATAGAAGAAAACGAAGAGGTGCTGTTACTCTATGATTCCGTTATCCCAACGGATGTAGCAGTCGCCCATAATAGACCGGACATCGTAGTCAAGGATAAGAGAGATCAGAAGTGTTATATAATAGAAGTGGGAGTTCCAAATGATAATAACGTGGTGGCATATGAAAGGGGAAAAAGAAATAAAATATCAAAGACTCAAACACGAAATCAGAAGAATGTGGAACACCAATGACATCGTGGTGATTCCCATAGTAGTTGGAACGCTGGGTGTAATAAAGAAGAGTCTTGTAAAACATCTAGAGAAGCTCCCAGTATCTGTCAACACACTGGAACTGAGCTTAATGGTTGCCAGAAAGAGCATTGCAATCTTACGACTTGTGTTAGGATTTGGGTAAAAAAAATTTTTTTTGGAGTGTCCTTATGGTCAAGGTTTGACCACGGACACCTATAGATCTAATAACCCCTTGAAAGGGAG
>JABUQX010065974.1:0-15000 GCA_015478945.1 Trachelipus rathkii | reverse complement strand
GGGGACAAAATAACGTAACTTTTTACTTCTCGGGAGATGTTGCAAAATAAATTTTTCGTTTCTTAAGCGAGTTTTTTTTTCGAGGGCAAGTGTACTTTATATATATATATATATATATATATATATATATATATATATATTTTTATATTTTTATATTTTTTTTTATATATATTTATTATATATATATATATATATATATATATATAATATATATATGTATATATAATTATATATTATATATATATATATATAATATATATATATATATATATATATATATATATATATATTATATATATATATATATATATATATATATATATATATATTATTTTTTTTATTTAGTCTCCCTTAAATTCAGTTTTCTATAAAAATAATTTTTAGAGGTAACTAAACAAATTAATTATAAAAACTACGCACGACCCCCATTTCCTATAGGCTTTGAGCGATTTTTTGCTACACTTTAAAAATTAACGTAAAAAAAATATTAAAGGTACCTTCCTACGGTTCACTCGGGGCACGAAATAACGTTACTCTCTACTTTTCGGGAGATGGTGCAAAATAAATTTTTGTTCCTTAAGCGAAGTTTTTTTCCCGAGAGAAACCAAAAAAAATATTAATTACGGAATCTAAGTCTTTAAAGAATTGCTAAGAAAAAAGTTATTCACAAATGGAATTTATTTTTTCTTCGTCTTAATTTTCTTAAATTCTTAATTATTTATCATAATCTATACTATATTTATTTATATTAATTTTTTTTTATAGTTTAGTCTCCCTTAAATTCCATTTTCTACGATAAAAAATTATTAGGGGTAACTAAATTAAAAAAAAATTAAAAAAAAAATATTTAAACAACGCCCCTTTTCCTCGGAAACGTCCTCGTCATATAGTGACGTTTCGTAAAAGCCCAAAATAAATGACTCTACGCGTTTAGAATCCATTTTCTACGCTTAGAACGTCGTTAAGCGTAATAATAGTTCCAATAGTGACGTTTCATCGGAGCCGTTTATAACTCAAAAGGTCTATATCAAAATCGCTCTCCAAAAAGTCGACCTCTGAAAAAATTGAATTTTTTTTTTTCAAATTTTAACTTATACTTTCGACTTATAAACGGTACAGAATAAACGTCACTATAATAATAATTAATACGCTTAACGATAGCTCATCCCTGAAAATATTGCAGTTTGATCGTTCGTGGTCGTTTTTATGGTAATCGAAGGAAACGTCATATATATTCTAGTGACGCCGTAGAGGAAAAACCCGGCCTCGATTTTGATCCCCTCGAGGATCGTCTCGTAAAAACGAAACGTCACTTATCGTATTTTGAGGAGAAAAAAATGAAAAGTTCACGGATAAAGTTATGATGAAAATTAGGAAAAATTAAGAACATAGAAAAAATAAACAATTAAGATATTGTGATTACCGAATATCATATTCTTAATATAAAATTCGGACGTTAAGAAATCTAAGGTCCCCACTTAGGCTTCGATTGGGGGACAAAATAACGTAACTTTTTACTTCTCGGAGATCGTTGCAGAAATAATTTTTTGTTTTCTTAAGTGAGTTTTTTTTTCGAGGGAAAGTGTACTTATATATATATATATATATATATATATATATATATATATATATATATATATATATATATATATATATATATATATATATATTATTATATATATATATATATATAATATATATTATATATATATATATATATATAATAATATTATATATATATATATATTATTTTTTTTAATTTTACGCTCCCTTTAAAATTTTCAGTTTTTCTATGAAAAATAATTTTAAGAGGTAACTAAACAAAAAATTTATTATAAAAAACACTGAGAAGCACAATTCCTATAGGCTTTGAGCGATTTTTTGCTACACTTTAAAAAATTAACGTAAAAAAAATATTTAAGGTACCCCTCCTACGGTTCACTCGGGCACGAAATAACGTTACTCTCTACTTTTCGGGAGATGGTGCAAAATAATTTTTTTGTTCCTTAAGCGAGTTTTTTTCCTGAGAGAAACCAAAAAAAATATAATTACGGAATCTAAGTCTTTAAAGAATTGCTAATAATAAGTTATTCACATATTGGATATTTATTTTTTCTTCGTTCTCTTCGTTCTTTAAATTCTTAATTATTTATCATGATCAATATATTATTATTTATTTATATTTAATTTTTTATAGTTTAGTCTTCCTTAAATTCCATTTTCTACGATAAAAAATT
This sequence comes from Trachelipus rathkii, assembly GCA_015478945.1. NCBI lineage: Eukaryota > Metazoa > Arthropoda > Malacostraca > Isopoda > Trachelipodidae > Trachelipus > Trachelipus rathkii. The sequence goes on along the minus strand of JABUQX010065974.1, from coordinate 12,763 downwards.
TTTAGAGGTTTAATAAAATTAAAAAATAATAAAAAATATTGAACGACGCCCACCGGTTCGGAAACTGTCCCGTCATTATTGTAGTGACTTTTCGTAAAAGCCCAAAATAAATGACTCTACCGTTTAGAATCCATGGTTTTTTACGCTTTAGTACGCGTTTAGAATCCATTTTTTACTCGTAGGACGTTTCATCGGAACCGTTATACCTCAAAAAGTCTAAATCAAAATCGCTCTCCAAAAAAGTCGACCTCGGAAAAATTGAAATCTTTTTTTTTTTCAAATTTTAACTTATACTTTCGACTTATAAACGGTACAGAATTAATACGTTACTATAATAAAATTAATACGCTTAACGATAGGTCATTTTTATGGTTATCGAGAAACGTTTTATGGCGTAACGAGAAACGTCTATATATTATAGTGACGGCCGTAAAGTAGTGACGCCGTAGAGGAAACCCGGCCTCGATTGATCCCCTCCGAAGATCGTCTCGGTAATTACGAAACGTCACTACCGTATTTTTGAGGAAAAAAACAAAAAGTTCACGGATAAAGGTATGACGAAAATTAGGAAAACATTAAAACATAGAAAAATTAAACAATTTAATGATATGTGAATACCTAAATATCAATTTCTTATTATAAATATCGACGTAAAGATATCTTAAAGGTCCCCATCGTTCGGGGCACAAAATAACGTAACTTTTTACCTTTCGGGAGATGGTGCAAAATAAATTTTTCGTTCTTAAGCGAGTTTTTTTCCGAGGGCAAGTGTCCTATATATATATATATAATTAGTATATATATATATAATATAATATATATAATATATATTATATATATATATATATAATTATATATATATTTATATGATATATATATTAGTTATATATATAATATACATGGTAAATTTTATAAATTTTGGAATTTATACTATATATTAGTGTTTTATTAGTCTCCTCTTTTAAATTCACATTTTTCATATGAAAAATTAAATTTATTATTATGAGGTAAAATCTTATTAAACAAAAAAATTAATATTATAAATAACTACGCTACAGACACTCTATTTCACTATAGCAATGAAGCGATTATTATGTAATAAATACACTTTAAAAAAAATATCGTATAATAAAAAAAAAATATTATAAAGGTACCCTCCTACGGTTTCAACTCGGAGGGCACGAAATAACGTTAACTACTCTCTACTTTAGGGAGATGGTGCAAAAGAAATTTTTGTGTTTCTTAGCGAGATTTTTCCGAGAGAAACCAAAAAAAAATATAATATTACAGAATCTAAGTCTTTAAAGAATTACTAATAATAAGTTATTCACAATTGAAGTATATTTATTATTTCTTCGTATCTTAAATATTTTTTACTTTAAATTCTATATAATTATTTATATCATATGATATAATAATTATACATAATATGCAATTTATTTATATAATTTAATTTTTAATTAGTTTAGTCTCACTTCTATTAAGTATCCATTTCTACAGATAAATAATTTTAGATAGGATATAACCTAATATTAAAAAAAATAATTAAAAAATATTGACACATCGACGTCCATTTACTCGGGAAATCCGTCCTCGTCAATAATAGTTACGTTTCGATAAAGTCTATTAAAAATATAAATGAATCTCTACGACGATTAGAATCCATTTTTCGCTTAGACGACGTTAAGCTAATAATAGTTCCAATAGTGAACAGTTTCATCGGAGAGACCGTGTTATAACTCAAATAGGATATCTTAAATCAAAAATATCGCTTCCAAAAAGTCGACCCATGATAAATATTGAAAATATTATTTTATTTACTCTTAAAATTTTAACTTATACCTATCGACTTAATAAACTCGAGTTAACAGAATATTAAATCTGTTCACTATAATAAATATAATTAATTATCAGCTATGAACGAATAAGTTTCATCACCCTGAAATAAATATATCGCCGTTTGATCGTTCGAGGTAGTTTTTATGGTAATCGAGAATCGTCATTATACTATAGTGACGCCGTAGAGGAAACTCCCTCGGCCATCTGTTATGATCCCCTCAACGGAGGATCGTCTCGGTAAATTACGAAACGTCACTATCGTATTCTTGAGGAAAAAAAAAACGATAAACGTCACTATAACCATAATTTTATGATGAAAATTAGGAAAGAATTAAAAAGAACATATAGAAGAGAAAATAACACAATTAATGATAATGTGAATACCCGAAATCAATATCTATAAATATTAATATCACGACGTAAGAAATCATAAATGGTACCCCACTTTACGCTTATCGATAGGGGACTAAAAAATAAATCGTAACATTTACTTTCTCGGGAGATGTTGCACAAAAATAAATTTTTTCGTTTCTTAAGCGATTTTTTTTTCGAGGGAATGGTGTACTTTATATTATATATATAAATTTTATATATATAATATATATATATTATATATAAATATAATATTATAATATTATATATCATAAAAATTATAAATAATTAAATATTTAATAATTAAAAATAAATAAATATAATTAATAAATTTAATGACTAAGATATTTATAAATTATTATAATGTGCATGAATATAATCCTTAATTAATATATATTATAATTATAATTAACAATTAATTTTATATACCAAACAAAGTGTAATAATACCATTATATATATATATAATATATATATATCAATATATAGTTATTATATATATATAAATTATAGAATTATAAATATAATTTAAATATAATTATATATAATTATATATAAATTATATATAATTATAATATTATATAATAATGTATTAAACTACCTAATCTTACTATTCAATTATATTAAATATATATATAATTATAATAAGAAATTCTATATTTTAATAATTAATATTTAACTACTATTCCAAATCAAATTATAAACTAATTTACAATTATTAATAAATAATAATAATAATATAAATTATACTTATCCATAGATAACAATATATTTAAATATATATGATATATAATATATTTTTTATAATTATATTATTATAATTTATATTATTATTATATTATTAGTATTATTATATATTATATATTTATATATAATATTTTATTATTTTTTTTTTAATTTACAGAGTCTCCCTTTAAATTATCAGGTTTCTTATGAAAAATTATAATTTTTTTAGTGATAGTTGTATATTACTATAACAAAAATTTTAATTATAAAATTAATATTCGCAACGACTGCCACCCATTTCCTATAGGCCTTGAGCGATTTTTTGCTACACTTTAAAAATTAACGTATAAAAAAATATTAAAGGTACCCCTCCTACGGTTCACTCGGGGCCTAATAACGTTACTATCTACCATTCTTCCACAAATGGTGCTACCATTCACCCCCTTCTACACCCAAATCGAGTATCAATTCCCTTAGAGAAACCTCAAAAAAAACATCTTAACTGGAATCTAGTGTCTTTTTAAGATGCTTAATAATTAATTATTTATTGACTTTTATTATGGATACTTTATTTTTTCTTCGTTCTAAATTTTTCTTAAAGTCTTAGTTAATTTATCATAATATCTATTACTTATTATTATTATAGATTTAATTTTTTTTAGTAACTTCAAAATCTCCCTTTCCATTTACATTTTTGTCATATAAATAAACCATTTATAGGAGGTAACTAATTAAAAAACATTAATAAAAATATTGCAAGAACGCCCATTTATACCTACGGAAATACGCTACTGACACTATAGATGACGTTTTCGTAAAGCGGCTCTCAAAGAGTAAAGGGACTTCTACAGCAGAGTTGTTAGTATCCATTATTCGGCTACCTAGTAACGAATCGTTCAGCGTAATAATTAGTCCAATAGGTACGTTTATCGGAGCCAAACTAAACAAAGGTCATTCATAAACAAATCGCTCTTCCAAAAATGATACGAACTCTATCGCAAAAAACTTGGAGCGAATATTTTTTTCTTCCAAATCTTTAACTCAAATAATGAGCTTTCGACTTAATATTTAACTGGTAAAGAATAAAAACTCACCTACTTAATAATAATTATTACGCTTTCATAGTTCATCCCTGAAAATATTGCAGTTTGATCGTTCGAGGTCGTTTTTATGCGTAATGCGATAAGTCACCATTATAATCTATAAGTTGACGCTCTAGAGCGGCAAACCCTCCTCCTCCATTGAATCCTCCCTCCTGAGAAAGTTCACTCGGATAAAGTTATGATGGAAAATTATAGCGAACAAAAATTACATTAGAAAAAATAAATAATTAATGATATTTGGAGACCAAATCCTGAATGATCAATTCTTATATTAAATAGCTACGTAAAGAATCAGTGGATAAAGTCGCCCTATCTTACTGCTTCAGATCGGCGGGACAAAATAAGTGCGTAACTTCATTCTACTTACTCGCGGGAGATGTTGCAAAATAGATTTTTCGTAGTTCTTTAAGCACGAGACTTTTTTTTTTTCGAGGCTAAGTTGTTAACACTCCTGCGGTATATTAGTTAGTATATTATAATATATAAAAATATAAGTTAATAATAATATTTATTATAATATAATATATATAAATATATATATATAAGGTAACGAGAGAGAGAGAGAGAGATATATGTAACCTATAGAGTGTTAGTATTGTTATTATTATGATATATATCTAGTATATATAGGTATATGAATATGATAGTTACATCAGTAAATAGTAAAGTACATGTATATAGTACTTATATATATTATAATATATATAAATTAATGAATTATATAAATCAAATATATATATATATAACTATATATATATATATATAGATATATATATATATATATATATATGATTATTTTTTTTTAATAGTCTCCCTTAAATTCAGTTTTCTACAAAAATTAATTTTTAGAGGTAACTAAAAAAAAATTTAAAATTATAAAAACTACGCACGGACCCCTCTTTCTATTAGGCTATCTTGACCGATTTCCCACAGCTACACTTAAAAAATTAAATGGAGTAAACAAAAATTATAATTAAAAGTACCATCGCAAACGGTTTATCTCTGGAGCACGAAATAACGTGAACTTCTCTAACTTTTCGGGAGATGGCTGTGCCAATAATGAACTTTTGTGTTCATAAAAGGCCGATTGTTTATCCACCAGCCAGACAAGCGAAAACCAAAAAAAAACAACTATGAATTAACCATCTACAGTCCTATAACAGAGACATTGCCTAAAATACGTTATTCAACATATCTGAACACTTATTTATTTATCCAGCTTCTTAATCTTTTATCTTCAAATTATCTTAATCAATCTATTCACAGATCTATCAACCATATACTATTTATTCTATATTAATCTTTTATTTACTACGCTTATACGTCCAGCTCTACAAATTCCTATTTTCTACAGCTAACAAATTACATAGGGTAACACTAAAATTAAAAAACAATAATAAAAAATTACTTGACACCGACGAGCCACATTTACCATCGGGAAACGTCCTCGTTCATATAGATGATTGTTCCGTTAAAAGCCCAAACATAAAATGACCTCTACGCCGTTATAGATCCATTTTTTACGATTAGATAACGTGTTAAGGTAATTTAAATGTGTCCAATAATAGGTACGATTCATCTGAACCGTTTATAATCTGCACAAAAGGTCTAAAATCAAAATCGCTCTCCAAAAAGTCGACCTCTGAAAAAATTGAAATTGTTTTTTTCAAATTTTAACTTATACTTTCGACTAGTTAAACGTTACAAATATACATACACTATAGTATATAATAATAATTATTACGCTTAACGATAGTTCATCCATGAAAATATTGCCGTTTGAATCGTTCGAGGTCGTTTTTATGGTAATCGAGAAATGACATTATATTATAGTGACGCCGTAAAGTAGTGACGCCGTAGAGGAAACCGGCCCGATTAATCCCCTCCGAGGATCGTCTCGTTAATTACGAACGTCACTATCGTATTTTGATGAAAAAAAAACAAAGTTCACGTATAAGTTATGAATGGAAATTAAGGTAAAAATTAAGGAACATAGAAAAATAACAATTAATGATATGTTTGAATACCTTAAATAATCAATTCTTAATATAAATAATCCTGCGTAAAGAAATCTTAAAGGTCCCTACTTACGCTTCGATCGGAGCACAAAAATAACGTAACTTTTTACTTCTCGGGAGATGTTTGCAAAATAAATTTTTCGTTTCTTAAGCGAGTTTTTTTTTCGAGGGTGCAAGTGTACTTTTATATATATATATATATATATATATATATATTATATATATATATATATATTATATATTTAATATATATTATAATATATATATAATATATATAATATATTATATATATTATATATATATATTAAATATTATATATATTAATATATTATATATATATATAGATATTATTAGAATATATATATATATATTAAATTAATATATATATATATTATTTTTTAATTTAGTCTCCCTAAATTCAGTTTTTCTATGAAAAATAATTTTTAGAGGTAACTTAAAAAAAAATTTACATTAATAAAAAAACTACGCACGACCCCTATTTCCTATAGGCTTTGAGCGAGCACATATTTTGGCCAACACTTTAAAAATAAAACGTAAAAAAAATAATATTAAAATCAGTGTACCCTCTCTACGGTTTCACCGAAGCACAAATAAACGTTTAGCGTCTCTTACTTCTTATTTCGGTAAGATGGTGCAAAATAATTTTTTTGTTTCTTAAGCGAGTTTTTTTTTTTCGAGATTTTCTCGTGAAAACCAAAAAAATAATTACAGGGAATCATAAGATACTTTAAAGAAATCCTAATAATAAGTATATTCACATATGTATTTATTTTTTTCTTCCGTAGGGAGTATTTAAATTATTAACTAAATTTATCCATGATTCTATACTATTTATTTAATTGTCATATTTAATATTTTTTATATAGTTTAGTCTCACCTATAAGTTCCAATTTTCTACGATAATAATACATTTAGGGAGTTTAAAACTAAATTAAAAAAAAAAATAAAAAATATTGCACGACGCCCATTTACCTCGGAAACGTCCTCGTCATATAGTGACGTTTCGTAAAAGCCCAAAATAAATGACTCTACGGGTTTAGAATCCATTTTTTACGCTTAGAACGTCGTTAAGCGTAATAATAGTTCCAATAGTGACGTTTCATCGGAATTGTTTATAACTCAAAAGGTCTAAATCAAAATCGCTCTCCAAAAAGTCGACCTACTATGAAAAAAATAAATTAAAATAAAAAATATTCTTCAAATTTTAACTTATACCTTCGAATTATAAACGGAACAGAATAAACGTCACTATAATAATAAATTTATACGATAGCTTATATATCATAGTTAATTATCCCTGAAAATACGTTCGAGTTCGTTTTTATGGTAATCGAGAGAAACGTCATTATATTATAGTGACGCCGTAGAGGAAACCCGGCCTCGATTGATCCCCTCCGAGGATCGTCTCGGTAGTTACGAAACGTCACTATCGTATTTTGAGGAAAAAAACGAAAAGTTCACTTACATCTCGGGAGATGTCGCAAAATAAATTTTTCGTTCCTTAAGCGAGTTTTTTTTTGAGAGGGCAAGATGTAACTATATATTATTATTATTTTTTTATAAAATATTTAGATCTCTCTATAATATTCATTTATTCACGAAAAATAATTTATAGAATATTTCTAACATAAACAAAAAAAATATAATATAAAAAAATAACAACGCAACAGACGCCAATTATCCTATGGCTTTAAAAGCGCATTTTTTGCTATAGACTTGATGTATATAATTAAATTAAGACTTTAATAGAAAAATAAAGAACGAAAGAAAAAAAAAATATAATATCCACAAATTTGTGAATAAAACTAACTAATTATTATCAATTCTTTACAGATTTAGATTCCGTGATTATTTTTTTTTGGTTTATCTCGGGAAAAAAATCGCTTAAACAACAAAAAAATTATTTTGCACAATCTCCCGAGAAGTAGAGAGTAACGTTATTTCGTTATTAATCGTTCCTTTAGTGACGTTTCATCGGAACCCTTTATAACTCGAAGGTCTAAATCAAAATCGCTCTCCAAAGAGTGCCCTGAGCGAAGCGTAGGATGGTACCCTTAATTTTTTTCCGTTAATTTTTAAAGTGTACTATATTTATAATAATATAGGCTTTAAGCGATTTTTTGCTATAGATGTAGATAATTATTTCTATGTGGAAATTAGTGTTTTTGAGGCTTGTCTTCTTGCTAACAGCTGAAACATTATTGAAATTTATAGAGAAGGTTAAAAGCGTTAGGTACAGGACTCATAAAAAATCGCTGAGGTAAGGTTGTCAGCGAGCACCTTACTTACAGTAGGTGTGACCAAGTAGAAGGAAATGGATAAATTTGCTATGAGTTAATTAAGAAGAGTGGTGTAAAAATGCGATTGTAAAAGCCCTACTGAAAGGTTGAGGAAGGAAAGAAGAAGAAAGATGGAGAGAGAAGGAGATTAGTAGAGAAGAGGGAGGTAGTAATATCGGAAAAGAGATGCCGACATTGTGTGCTGCCGATAAAGAAATTAATTTATAATTCAAAGCCTTGCTGTTCATGACCAAGTTTAATGAAAGATGAAGATATATAAGGAACATGGAGCGAAAGCAATAGGGGCAAGATTCTTGACAGAGGAAAGAGCGAAGCAAATAGGGAAGACGAAAGACGATGATTTTCATGAGAGCGCTGAAAAGAGTACGCGAGTGGTAATGATTGTAGATGAGATAGAAGATGTTTGCGGTAAGGAGACAGAGAGAAAATCTAAAAAGGAACAAGGAAAAGAGAAGTAAAAAGATTTTGGCACACAATACTTATAATAAAGATAAAGTTTGGTGATTTGTGGCTAACGCGCAGTTAGCGACAGGATTCCCTGAGAGAGTGATTGTTATGGCTTAGTTATCTGACTACCACTGAAACAATTGGGAAGAAGGAAAAAAATGATATACTAGGTTTGTGTGTTCTCTCACGATAGGAATAGTGTAAATTCAGCCAAAAGATCGCCATCTTAAACGATTGAGGAGAAGAGCAACCATTCTTTACTATCGCCTTCCGTATATTGTTTTAAAAAAGATTTCGTGAATTAACATTTTAACTTAAAGTTGTTCAAGTGGGCTTTTTTAGATTGATCTACTGAGATTGCATTTCTATTTTCACATGTAACGAAAAATCGCACAACAGCAATTGCTTCGTACAGATGTAGGACAAAAACATTCTCAAAGTAAAAATATGCTTTAACACAAATGTTAAGTTGAAATAGAAGTTTAGATTTATAGAAACAAATTAAAAAAGAAAAAGAAATCTAAATACGTCTTAAAAAAAACTCATGAAATTAATTCAAATGAGAAAAAAATCCAAAAATTGACGTTTTCAGAGCTAGAATTGGCGAAATAAAATACCGAAATTGATCAATTGAAAACTTTAAGAAAGTGAAAGAGGAAGATGTGTGATGTAGAAATGAAAGAGTAACAAAAGTCAAAAAAAAGCATAGAAAGAATTATTTTTTTGTTAAGGAGCTATCTTAAATTAACCTTGACAAGTGTTTTATTCTTAAGCTATATTGCTCCATTTCTTTTACTCTCTGTCAAGAAAACTCATTTCAGTTTCATTGCTCAAAAAAAGAATGAGAAAGAATGTTTTTCGTTTTAAGAAAAACTCTTACTTTAAGTCGAAGGAATTCATGTTACTCTCAAAGAGACTCGCCGCGATGCATTATCAATCTTTCATTTTTTCTCGCCGTTCCACAGGCGTTTAAACTACAGCTCCTACAATACAGTAAAGTTTATAACGATGGTGAAGGCGCGCCATGTGTAGCTTCGACTTCGCATTTGCTCCCTCATTTACGATGATCGTTTGTTTCGATTGATACTAACTTAACAATGAGGGAATTTCTAGGACTTGAGCGTAAAGAAGAAGAAACGAACGGGTGCGAACGGGGTGAGAATACTGAGAGTTCCGTTTCGCATTGCGTGCTCGAAAATTAAAATTACAAATAGGACCGCAAGAAAGTTACGTGGCGCAAGCGGACTAATCTGTGTCACATTCAAACACACGGGCTTTAAACTCGTGTCTTGACCACTCCCAGGAATTCTGACGAGTGAAAGTTCTGGTTTCCCTATTTCAAATGGAGGGGCCATTTCTATTTTTCAGTTCAAGGAAGGATTACACTACCTTGCGGGAATTTGTAAAGAGTTAACTATTCTGCCATTAATATTTTGCAAGAGGTTTTTAAAGATTGAAACCACCTTTTTATCTGCAACAGAAAACAATAGTGTTAAGGAATAATATATATAGAGTATATAAAATATATAATATATTAAATATATATAATATAGTATATATTATAATATAAGTATATATATATATATATATATATATATATATATATATATGATATATATAGTAAATAGATAATAAAAACAAGAGAGTAGTAGTATAGAGGTATATATATATAAACAGAACATATAAATAAATCATATAGATACTATATATAGGAATATATGCAGGATCGAGTTCTTCTAGTAGGTACTTATTGGATAGACTAACGTAACTAAATTTTATGATTATAAAAGCAGTAATAGAGATTTCAGTTCCAACGAACTGAAGAAAACTAAGGAGGACGTCACAAAAAATAAAGACTTGATAGTAAGAAAATATATTTTTTATTGAGATCTGGTTGAAGCGAAAAAAATATGTGCTGGTGATACGTAATTTGATTAGTCATAACAAAAATACGGCTCTATTGGTATTAAAGTATGGTAAACTTTAATTTAATTGTTAAGAGACGAAAAGTGTATAAAAAGTATGCTTAAAATAGTATATATCATACCAAAGCTCGAAGCAGAATAACTGAATAAGTATTGAGGTCGGTGCAACGAACGAGTATCGTGAAAATGGAAGATGGTGTTACCATGTAGATAGAAGATCTTCTGATTGCCCCAACCAGAATAAAAGAAAGAAAACACGAATTTAGGCCGGAGTAAACTAGCATAAGCCTCCTGACGTAACAGGAGCTCATAAACTAGAATTGATAGATGAGAATAGCATGAACGCATAGACCATTATCGTTTTTTTTCTTCGGAGATTGTTTTAAAAGTTATCCTGAAATTATCGTTACATTATATTGCGTTTTAAGCAAGTGATTGGTCACAATTTTACTCTTCTTTCCCTTATTAGACAAAAATGTAGGGAGACCAGAAATATTTCCGAAGGTGAAAGATGCCCCTGTTAAGGCGGGAACTATTGTATTCAAACACGTAAGAAGTATTTAGTTTCGAAGAGCACGCATGAGACCACTCCACTCTGAGCGAAAAACAAAAGCGCGCATTTCGTGGCTCTAGAAAACTTGGTTTGGACGTTAAGAAGAGAAGAAATTGTTTCCATTGAGGAACGTACTCGTGCCCTTTTCTTCAAGTAGAAACGATAAGCATAGAGAAGAATAATAATGTAAGAGAGGATAGTACGGATAGAAACTAAAAATCGAGTTGTGGGAGGTGCCTTGAAGGTACTAGCCGATTATGTAGAGAAGTTTGAGGCACGAGTAGGTGTATAGGGGTATGCGCTGGGGGGTAGAAGATAGAGTGATCCAATGAAAGAAGGGACGATGATCGACGGAGAGGTAAGAGGAAAAAAAACGACGAGCGTATAAGTGTTGCCCCTAAAAGTATGCGAGTAGGGTAGGAGGAGAAGATGAGAGAAGACAAAGAAAACCGATTGCTAAAACTAATTCCTCACATACATATGTATGTGAGGAATTAGATTTAAATAGAAATTAGAATTGTGTCGCCAGCTTAGAAAGATTATTTGGTAGAGGCAGAAGCCAGAAGGAAGAAAAAGAAGAGAGGAGAGACAACAGCATGGCGAATTTAGGCCGATAAACTAGAAACATGGGCCTGAAACCTGCAGAGGTCATAGAACTAATTATAGATTGAAATTGCATTTACGCATTGGAAACCATGTAATTTTTTTTCTGTTCGAAAGTTTAATAAAAGTAATCACAGAAGTAGAAAGGCGGAGGCCCTTAGTGCAGGATCGTTAAGAGTATGGACTTCGTATGCAGACAAAGTTAAACTTGCGTTCCAAGCGCATAGATATTGAGATGAGCTTCAAAGACTGTGCGTGTAAATGGAACTCGTAGCATGCCGTAAGAGCAGTGAGAAGTTCTCAGATGCGCGTTCAAAACTGTATGATTTAGATGGAGGCGCTGCAAGCATTTACTCTGTGGACCGGTTGCGCGACAAAAACCCGATTAGAAGGAGAAGAAAAGTTTTGTTTTTTCGGAGGGGAGAAACCGAGAAATGAAAACGACTTGAAGATAACCATAGGGAAAAATTTAGGCAGAATTTTCAGAAAAGAACTGAAGAAAATCAGTTATGTAGAGAGTCCTCCAGTACCCCTTTCAATTAGTTTAGCGTGGAGGGATAGAAGAAGCTATAGGGGGTTCCTCGATAAGTTTCAAGAATTTGCCTTTGAAAAAGAAGAGAGACGAGCATAAGTGTTTAGCCCGACTAGAGAGCTTTGTGTCGCTTTGTGAGGCCAGTTTAATAAAACAAAAAGATGCACATCCATTCTCCTTCTAAGTCCCGGTTTGACCTGTCTGTTTGTTTTTTCTCTGATAATAAATACTTAAAGAATGATGCTTGCGATAATAAATAGATCTCATCTACCTACTTATTAATGTAATAAATTTAAGTGTACAAAAGAACTGTATATTGTATACA
>JABUQX010065973.1:0-30845 GCA_015478945.1 Trachelipus rathkii | reverse complement strand
TATATATATAGTATGTTCAAAAAGGCCCATATATATATAATATATAATATATATATATAATGAAATACATATGCTAAAATGTAGGATTATAACGTAAATATTATTGGAGATCTTTTTTCGTAATATAAAAAGAATGCATTTCGAATGTTATATTATGTCTTATTATATTTTATAGAGTATAAAGATATTATCTATTGGTGTTTGATAATTCCTGAAAGGGTAGTTTATATTAAGTAGGATGGTAGGAAATATAATCCTATATTGAGCGCTACAATAAACTTATATATATTATATATAAAATATATTTAGAAATTTGTTATTATTATTTGTTCAACTCTTGAGCAAGACTCACCACGCTCTTCAATAGAAAAAGGAAAAAAGGAAGGTGTTCCGTGAACGAATTCCAGGTTGAAAATCTAAAGCTAGATTGTATGATTTTGTGAGTCAGTGCCTAATATATATTAATAGTGAGCACTAAACGGTATTAATATATATATAATATATATATATATAATATATATTATTATATATATATATAATATATATATATATAATATATATATAACTATGCACACAGCTGATTGCGATATTGAAGTTAGGTTTTGGAGAGACAATCTTCTTCAATGAATAGATATGATGTCCTTTTTATAACCAAATATTATATCTATTATTTACTGGTAGTTATACAAATTACGTGATTTTACTATTAGAACTGTAGAACCTCATTATTTGATAAATTTCTTTGCGGATAGCTTTGTTTTCGAAATAAATATTACTTGTTTTAATTAAAATAAAAAATAGAAGATAAAAATTTAAGCCTGTAAGCCATCGGCTTAATTTGTGTCAATATTAGATGGTAACCCATAAGGCAAATTGTAATACTTAATGTTCACTATGTGTTCGCGAGAGGATTGAAAGTAGATAGAGAAGTAGGATCGAGAGGAGATGAAGGAGGAGAAGAGAGATTCGAAGATCGAACTTATAGTGAGCCACAATAAGAAGAAAGCAACATGTAGAGTGATCAAGAGAGTGAGAGTGGCCATCTTCTCGACTAATACTATCTCCGAACTGATACATATTGAAATCTTAATTTTTTTTAACAAATTAAAGATTCCAGAAATCCTTTAACTCTAAAGATTAATGGTTAGTATTAAGAATGGTTTCCCGTAGTCAATGTCTATGAGAGAAGATGAGAGATGAGTAAACCCGTTAGAGAGAGAAGAGAGATGAGGACATCACGAAAGAGAAGAGAAGAGATAGTGAGAGAGGAGACAGAGAATAGAGTAAGTAATTGATGAGTAGAGATGAGTAGAGACCGAGAGACGAAGAATGGACAACGTTACTTGTTAGAAATTTTTTTCCTTACATCTAGTTTATAACATAATGAAATAACAAAGAACTCTTGTGCTTTCTAACTAATAACCGTTTATAAATGAGAAAAGTTGGCAACGATACAATTATGAGAAAAAAAAACTATCTCAAGAGGATTTCAGTAGGAAAATACTCTTTAAATAATAGAGTAAATAAATAAAAAAAGATTGTAGAAATTTCAAGGAAAATATAGGTAATTTATTTTAATATATGTATATAAAAAAAAACATGAAATCGCTTTGTGGTATGACGTATATTTATTTCAAAAATAGACAAGAGGTCTTGAAAATAAACTGTAAAATCTACTATCATAACTACTCTCTCTCTCTCTCTCTCTTAAGGCTATATATTATATATATAAATATCTTTCAGTTTTTTAATTAATAATGTATTTGATATTGTATAGGTACAATATAAAGAATTTGGCTTTTTCAACATTATATAATATACAATTATCATCTCTTACTCATATGATATAACTTCGTAAAATGGCTGGAGTACATTAGAAATCCAATATTTGCTATTTAATGTATTACAGAGTATTTCAAAATGTATATTATTTGCATTAGAACCAAGAATACTCTTCTGAGAATTATTTGCTAATGATTATATGGTGTTCCTGCAACATTGATCATAGTATTACTGAATAAGAAGTGTAAACAAGCTATATTTAATAATACTAATATTTGAAATTAGCTCCACATAAATAAATAATTGATACCTATAATATTATGTATGCTATAAAGACTAGTATGATTACTGTAATCTATAATTAGTACCATATATATATATATATAAATAGTAAATTAATTAGAAAAACGTATTAGTCTAATATAAAGGTAACCTAATACACTATTATGAGTCTAAAATAATATTACTGATATAAATTATAATATATATATATATATATATAATATATATATATATATGTTTTTATGAAATAATGTATAATATACATATGTTTTCATATAAATATAAATTGGTACAGTATATTTTTTCTAAGGTTAACAACATCATAATGTACTCTTATATACCTATAGACCCAAATGTTATATATATATATATAATTTATAATTAACCTTAGTATTATTGCATATATTGTGCCCATGTAATCAGAAAGAAAAATTTATGAATAGTTATACACTACCTCCCAAAATAATATAAGTATATTAAATAACTATATGTATTATTAAATTAAAACGAGCCCTTCTATCGGGCAGATATTAGTGCCCTATATGCGTGCTTCTATCTAATCAATAAGGTACCGCAAGCGAGCAATGGCGCTCGAGTGACAATAACCTTATTCGACTCCTGCACCCACCCTACCAATATAGTCCTCCTCTGCGTAGCACAAGGTGGTGCTGTATCTGCGCACGAGGTTTTGTGTTAACATGGTAATCCAGGCTAGTTCCGCTGGCGGAAGCTTCTCAAATTTCGTTTCCTGCCACCATCTGTTCTGTGAATTTCGCCTCCATCATATCAGTGTGTTCCCTGCTGAATTAATCCCTCCTCACTTTATAAAGCTCTTGCGTCTGATTGCTCATCTGTGCCTACGTATAATTTGCGCCCTTAGAGGGTAACTTTTGAGCGTACTTTTGAATATGGCTTCTAGCCCGGTGAGTGGTGGTACAACTTAAACTCAGTATATATTACTATTATCTCATACATTTTATATATAGAGTACTATATTATAGTAATATTTAATCCAGAAAACCAATATATATATATATATAATATAATATATATATAATATATATATATATAATATATATTATATATATTATATATATATATATATATATATATATATATATATATATAATATCATAATTTTAAGCCAAGGTATTAATAGAATTTGGTGCAAACTGAAAAAAACATAATCGATATTTTTCTTGCAAATTTTTTTTCATCATTTTAAATTATAGACAATTGATTTGATCCGTCTCTTCAATGTCCAATGTAATCGATAATTGTGGGCTAGACTCATTCAATAATGTTTCACGTTTATTATTGCACTTCTCTTGGTAAGTCTATAGCTTTAGGGCCTGTGGGACTTAACATAAATTTTATTATCTAAAAATTTTTACACCTCCAATGTCTTATATTACAAAAATATGCCTACAAAAATATATAAGAGAACGATAAACTTATACACCAAGGTTGAAAAATAGACAGAAGAAACTTGCTCAAAAAAAGAAGAAAGAAAAAAAGAACGAACCCAAATAGAATGGTAAAATTGAACGAATCATGTATGATGGAGCTGTAGGGCTATGCATTTCATCTTCTCTCACAAATCCTTATAATTACCATAATGATAGAAAAGAAATATAGAAATTGATAACAATTTGGTTGATAAAAACTCTTTACAATCATTATCAATTTGGTATAATTTTGAAAATCCCCAAAAAAGTTCTCTGTTGGAGATGGAGCATATAAAATACCTTATACCTCAAAATACCTTATAGAAAAATATCTTATAGATGTAAAATACAGTATAGAAAATAAAAATATTGATAATTCGACAAGAAGATCTATTATGACTTGTTTATGAAATAATAAATTAGTGCATCTATTGACAAATAACTTTCATATGTCAAATTGTGTGTTAAAATCAATATTTAAGAACTAAGAAGTATAAAAATGAAACACTAAAATTAGAATCCAAAATAATGTCATAATTGACCGAATAGAAAATGATATTATTTAACCAGTTGAAAATATAAATTCATTAAAAAATAAAATATTAGGTATCTTTTCTAGCCCATAATGCTGCCTTTACAGATAACGTAGATACAACAAATTGTCGATATGTTTATTTATCAAATTTTTGCAATAAAAATAAATTTAATGATCTTTCTCATTGTAATATTCGCCTGGCTGGACTCAATCTAGATAATACCTTAAGATATTGTTTTAACTAAATTATGAGTGCGTTTTGTAACTGCTATACGGTATAGTTAAAAATTCGATAGAGTATTAAAATTTCGAATTTTTTGAGTATCAAATCACAAATAAACCCCGATGATAACCTCTATTCATAGGCGTAAATCCCTGAGAGGTTAAACTGACATCAATCTCTTATTTTTGATTGATAGGAAAGCCTGATTCATTCCTAGTTTTAAACTGCTTTTATAGACACGAAACAGAATGATTGCATTTCCTGCTGGTGGTTAAATAAATAATTATAAATAATGAGCAAATTAAGATGTCGTTGCTCGTAAAGGGTTAATGCCTCTCCATTTCTGTATCAAGTCAGCCCTTCGATTCATGATAGCGATGTTTATAATGTTTTTTAATTTAATCAATAAATTTAAAGCATGAAAGATTTTATAATAAAGATAAATAGAAATAATAATTAATTAGATTGAGAAATAAATAAATTCAATAATATAATAATAATAATAGAAATAATGAGAAGCAAAAAACCACTCATTATTAATAATATATTTATATACCTAATAATAACAGTAACCCTAAATAGAGTAAAATAATAATAATCAATTAATAATGATAATACATTACATATAAATTAAAAAAATTCACACTGCCTACACTGGGGGTTAGCTCAGTTATTCCTAGGAGAGCGGTGAATATCTTCATATACCAAGGGTAAATTTTTCTACCTTAGATCCTGAACCTACGGTATTGATACAATAACCCGTATCCTGCCATTGTCTGTCTCTCGCATCATGGCTGTCCTGAAGCCACGCGGGAAAAGTAAATAAGCAGGGATTTGTGCATTGACAAATGATGATCATTCTAGAGAGTGGGGCACCACCCCGCACCATTTATGGGAATAAATAGTCCGCTAGCGCACCTCCGCATCCTGAGAGAAACGTAGCCGCGAGCGCAGCCTCACGTCACCTATTCAGCGTACCATTAACAAACCTCCGCAACACTAGAGGTGCCGCCCCAACTCCGCAACTCCGCACGTCTTTCGTTAATAATTGTGCGACTTCACAAAAGTTTTAATATTAAATACTAAATTAGTATATTAATTTTTAAAATTAAAAATTATTCGTGATATTATATGAAAAATTGAATAAGTAAATTTCAAAATCTCAAGATTTTTCTCTTCCTCCTCAATGTCTTCTTCAAAAGACAAGAAATCCATATTACCTTTTCAAAAAGATAGTTACTCAAAATTAAAAGCAGTGAAGGCTGACTCTCTTTGCCCTCAAAATATCCCCACCAATACTAAAAATTCCGCTCTACAGCAACAGAAACTAGAGGAAAGGTTATGATATTTTATGAAACAATGTTTAACAAATTCTGCCCATGCTGAAAGGGAAAGATGTTCCTTGGGGAGAGAGAAGTGCTTTATGGTGTCAATAGTTCGTTCAGCAGCCAATGCTAATTTAAGGTCCCTCACGAAAGAAACATTCTAGCAACTCCCGTCTGAAATATTTGGATGCCACCCTGCTCCACCCAAATAAGAAAGGTCTATTCGTCCAAGTACTGTTAGAGAATCCGATGATAAAGCCTCGACGCCTGCAGAGTCGATCCTAATGCTACGTATCAGCTCAGGTAAACTATATATATTATATATATATTATAATATATATATATAATATAATATATATATATATAAAGATAAAATATATATTTATATATATATATATATGAAGTAATAATATAAAAATATATTATCATATATTAATCAATTCTTGTAAAACCCAAATATATATATATATATATATACTATATATAATATATCACACATATTAGAGAGATTATATAATGGGAAATCATAAATATAATATATTAATATAATATATTAACCAAAGTTTTTCATAGTAATGATATAGAATAAATATATAACTATATATATATTATAATAGGTATGTTTAATGCTTGCGAAACGTTATAATTGACTACAATATAATCTTAAGGGATATATTATTATATATTAATTCATACAAATATTTTATATATACCACTCTATAGTATACTTCAGAACTCATTTATATATATAGTAGTCATATATAAATAATATACTATATATATACCCCTATATATCTATACAAGTATATATATATAATATATATATCATATATTTGGGTTCTTACAAGAATTGATTTTTACAATGGTCATTATAGTAATAATCATAAAATTAATTAAAGAGTATAGATTGAGAATACCCTTTAACGGTAATCAGCCCTGAGGCAACAAGGTCAGTATCATAATCTTAGGTTGAAATATTGACTGGTCAAATTGCATAAAAATAATTGGAAGTCAGTTCGAAAATTAAATAACACCGCATTACACGATATTTATTAAAAAAGCAACAACAAAAATAGACAAAAAGACTGTAAATCCGTGCAATGACTATATATGAATTTTATATTTCTTAATAATTTCAATACCCAACTAAAAGTTGAATTTGAAATACTTAAACTATACTTTCATGGTTTAAAGAAAGCTGTGCCGGAACAAAAGATTCTCTCGTGAAACTTTTTTTATTCCGCACGTAGACAAGTTCCGCTATTTCCTGGACGACTCCCACCTCCCGCAGTCAAAAATAAACTTCGCACTTTTTATTCTGTAGCGTCCGCTCGGAGCGGTACTAAGCGACTAGCGGATAGCTAAAGAGTCGTGAAAGTGTTTATCTCCATAGCCTCTGATGCCATCATATATAACTGTATAACTTGTCCTATATGATGGATAACTTAATTTATTTATTATTCTTTTTTAATTATGTTATTCTTCTTGCTTATAAATAATTCGCACATAATTTTCAACACTTATGTGTTTAATTTACAACAATTTCTTAGTAATTCATCCAAATATAAAAAAAAGATAAAAAATAACAGCAAAAATATTAAAAAATAAAAAAAAATTTAAATAATAATAATAATAATAATAAAAGTATAATAATAAAATAATAATAATAATAATAATAATAATAATAATAATAATAATAATAATAATAATAAATAATAATAAATAATAATAATAATAATAATAATAATAATAATGCCAATCAAGTGAATAATAATAATAATATAAATAACTAAAAAAAAATAATACCATAATAATAATAATAATTTAAATAATTAAATAATATTAAATAATAATTTAATATTAATTCATACACCAATCCGATTAACTCGAATAACATCGACATAAAATATCGAAAATATCGATCTACTATGATAATTGATGACATGAAACAACATAAATAATTAAAATAATTAATAATAATAATAATAATCATATAATACAATTTTTCAGTTCTAATCATAAATAATATAATGAAATAAAATAATATCTACATAAATAGAGTAATATAATAATATAATAATAATAATAGATAGGAAATTTGGAAAAAGGCTTGCAAATCTCACAGTAAAATTGGAAGCTGATATAAAATTTCTAAAATATAATAATAATTAATAAAACCTTAATAATATAATACATAGATAATACATAATACCATAACTAATAATAATTAGATCCATACATCCCATAAATAAATAATACTACAATCCAATCATAATGAATCAAATCACTATATTACCCATAAGAAATAGATAAAATAATATATTTAATGAATAATAATAATATAAATATTAATAATAAGTAATAATAAATAATAATAATAAAATGAGATAATAAGTAATACACTAATTTAATTTAAACCCTATTATAGGTAAACCAACTAATATTCAATTTATTTTATGGATGAGTCTGTAAATGGAATTTAGTGATCACCACATCAAGGCGAAAGACCTTATTTTGTGGTGTATGTATATTATGACAATAATACTTGATTACTATGTGTTATAATAAAAATATAATTAAAATGGTCCATTTTAAAGCAGGATACTTTGAGATACGATTTTATTCCCTATCCATAAATGGGTCTTCCATTTGTATATATCCCATCTTAACATGAATAGGATTCAACATGTGGTAGAAAATCAGTCAATGTCTCATTTTCATTGAGTTTGGAAAAAGTAATAAAGATATGAACCGTGCGATACAAAACTAGGTACATAAAACATCAGTTAGAAAGAATATAAAAATATTTGTTCACAGTATAATAAAAGTAAAAATACAAAAGGACAATTAAGAACTGTTTATAGGTGATTATCATTATTATAAGTAATTGTAATTAGCTATCTTTTATATTTCTAGTTAAGCTATTTCATTGTAATGTGATTACTTCTTCCCGAAAATTGAGTGATCTTGAGATAAACTTTTCTGCAACGCCGATTGAGGACTTGTTGTAGCAGCGTGCCATGGCGAAGAATGATGTCCAACAACCAATGATGTGGTGTTCCTCGTGAAGGTCTCTGCTGAGATGATTATATTTACAAGAAACAAATACAAATAAATTGAACTTTTAATTAAACTTAAAATTATTTCAAACCTATAATAGTATTTCAGTTTTGGAGTTAATTACTGTAAAATTTTATGCGCAATGTTTAATAGAAATACTTAATATCTTGAGTAATAATTTTACTCCTTTAAAAATAAATGAATTACATTTGTATACTGATTCTATTGTGACTGTAAATTAGATAGTAAATAAAGTTGGAGGATTAAAAAACTTAGAGTAAAAACGGTTCATTATTAATAAACAACTTAATTTCATTGAAACTGCATTTGAAAAACATCTGACAACTTTTAACTGCATTTGAAAAACATCTGGCAACATTTAACTGCATGTGAAAAGAATCTGGCAACTTTTAACTGCTTTGAAAGGTGTCAAAACACAAGAGTTTATATAACTCGCTACGTTTCAAATAAATTTTTATTTAAAAATTTAAATTATTTAAATGGGTCAATATTAAATAATAATAATGAACAGTTGAAGGTTCCTGTCCCAAATCCATATTATAATATCTTTCAAAATTTTAATATTTATAACATTCAAACTTTTATTGTATCATTATTTAAATTAGAATGACTTTTTTTATGGATAAGCTGTGCAAAGTTTCACACTACCTTAGCAAATTTATTCATAATTTAAAACTTAAAGTACATGAGGAAAAACTCAAGTTTGTTTGCCAATTGTGATCCAAATTTAGTATATTGATGTGAGGAAATCTGTAATGTCATTATTAGGCAGTGACAGCAAGAATGTTTTCTAGAAACATAATTATTTAGGAAATCCAAGAAAACACAAAGAGATTTTGTTAGTTAACTAACTCAACCTAATATATTTCTTGATAAAAATGTCATTAGAATAAAAAGTAAATTTGCAAATTGCAAATTTGAATGCAAAATTTAATCAAAGAATCCAGTTATGCTGCAGAAAAATCATAAATTAACTGATATAATAATAAAAGAAATACATATAATTTTCAAATGACCATTATCCTTATACAGTAATAATGCATGATATTATAATTGATATTTAATTATATTATAATTTAATTAATTATATCTATTTATTTTGTTTATATATATCTATACGTTATATTGATAATATAATTTAATGAAATTTATAATCAATAATCATAATATAATTTATAAAATACTCATATAATAAGAATAATAATATGCATAATAGAAGAAGAAGATAGAAGAAGGGAGAAGAAGAAAGAGAAGCAAGAAGAGAGGAGAGAGAGAAGAAAGAAAAGAAGAAGAAAGAGGAGAGAGAACAAGAAGAGAGAGAGAGATGAAGAAGAAGAGAAGAGAAAAGAAGAAGAAGAGAGAAGAAGAGCAAGAGAGAGGAACGGAGACGTAGCAAGAGAAGAGCAGAAGACAGAAGAAGAAGAAGAAGAAGACAAGAGAGAGAGAGGAAGTAAGAAGAGAGAGAGAGAGAGGAGATAATGAATAATATAATGATATGATCAATTAATATAATAATAATAATATAATAATAATATAATATGAAATTAGATAATAAATCTATATATATCTAATTAATATATATAATAATATCATAGTTATATTATAATTATGATCTAATAATCATAGCGTAGAAATATCATACTCTATCCACTTCTTAAGATGTATTAAATTTAATTTATAATTTTTATTAATCATATATTATTATTATATAATATATTATAGGCCTAGTAATTCATAAATATTATAGTTTATTTTGTCATATGTATATACTATATACGGTACTTATCAAAGTAGTATTAGTATATAGTAGTATGTATATATGATATCATATATATATATTATATAGTATATAATAATAGATATAATGAATATAATCATATCTAATCATAGAATCATTATCGATAATAATAACACTAATTAATAATTATGATTATAAAAATCATAATAATAAGAATAATAATATTAATAATTAAGCATAATAGATTATAGCCTATAATTACGTAATATAATAATAATAAATATATATAATAGATATTATAATAATATAGATACAATATAAAATAATAGGATAATAATAATTATATAATAATAAATAGATAATAATCAATAATATAATATCATAATAATATAATCAATATAAAATATATATATACATAAATGTTTTTTGGTTTCTTCATTGAATTATTATAAATTTAATATGTCATAA
The DNA here is from genome assembly GCA_015478945.1 of Trachelipus rathkii. NCBI lineage: Eukaryota > Metazoa > Arthropoda > Malacostraca > Isopoda > Trachelipodidae > Trachelipus > Trachelipus rathkii. The sequence goes on along the minus strand of JABUQX010065973.1, from coordinate 19,963 downwards.
CTATTTTATTTCTTTTACTTTTCCAAGAATTTGTATGATTTTCCTTTAAGTAAATAACCCATTGATAATCAAAGCTGATGTAGATTCTCAAATATATAATTAATACTAATTAATACTAATGATTAATAATATGATATATATGAATGTGGTACTAATAATTTAGGAATCAAAAACTGAAAAAGTAACAATCAAGTTTGGAAGGTAATATAATAACTGTTTAACTTGTATTCGATTTAGTTTTTCGACTCGAGCGTTAGGTATGTTTTTATTAATCCTTTAGTTGCTCAACATTACTCTAAAAGTTTTGCTAAATAATGAATAATAGACTACCCAAATTTGATATGTTATTGTTTGTTCCAATGGCGCCGGTATTATCAATTATTTAAGGCGGACTCTTATTCAAGGCCGTTTTTCATGAAATTATAGGAAATGTTAAATATTTAATGAAGACTTTTTAAAAAATATAAAGGGAGTATGGACATGCTTAGGAAGTTTTTCACTTTTATTTGCCAATTACATATTTTACTGCAAGATATTCTTGTGTTTAATAACTTTATTGAGGTTTATTGGTTGTGAGTTGGACATTGGACTAGTGTTGGGGGGGGGGTACGGAGACCGGAACGTCCCCTCCTGAAAGGTGAAATTGTTCGTGCCCATGCATCATTTAACACTAAACAACGTTAAAGACAACATTTATGTGATTCCTAAATGATCTGCATAAAAAAAAAATAATTTAGAATTAACTAAAAAATTATTAGAATTATATTTATAATCATATAATTATAATAATTATAAAAATGGTTGAATTAATAGTTATGGGGGTTACTGATAATTATAATTAAATTTATACTAAGAGTTAGAAATGACGTCATAATATAAATCAAAACGGGACCTTATTTATAATTAATTCTCCCAGATGAGTAGATGAGTAGATGCTCAATTTAATTTACATTATAAATTAAGTTCTTAGAAGAAAAAACGGCTCATTTTATTAAAGTGAAAGAAGCATTTTTGGTAGAGTCCCTATGTTCGTTCGAAGTAGTTTAGGGGATGAAATAACTTGGAGGCTAGAAGAAAGACCTGGCTTCTCGGAGTTTAAAGCTTTGGAAAAAACCAATTGATTTAAGGAATTTCGAAGGATTCATTTAAATGCAGGGGGATAACCCCTTTTAGGTATTTAAGTTGATGTTTCAATATATTTTTAATTTGAAATGACAGGAATACTCATATAATATATATTATATATAGTAATATATATATATACTATATACATAAATAATAATTATAGAATTATATAATATAATAATATATATAGATATCAATTTTATAATCTTATAAATAAAATTTACAAAATTTAATAATTAATATTATTTATAGATATATATATGATTCGATTACTATATATTATATATCCTATATCTCTATGAGCAGATTTAAATCTGGTTAAAGATTGTAAGGTTGTTGCAGATAGGATCAAAATCTCAATCACATCTAATATGCGTTGCTGTATGATTTGTATTATACTGTTCTATGTTGTGAATATATTACTAGTACCATTGCTCAAACAGGATGGTTGTATTTGAAAGGTCCTCTTTGTTTTGTTGGTTCTCGGTTTCTTTTTTTTGGATTCATCAATTGGACGCTAAAAAATATGGAGCTTTATAAATTTCCAATTTTTTCAACAATTATCGGTTGTGAGAAATATTCTTCATTCAATAAATTTCTTTATAGGGATTATATAAAATAATGAGATTCGCTAAATATACAATAATTAATTTACAATAAATTCATTCAATTCGTTGTAATTTTTGAAGTTTCCAAAAATATTAAAACACGGAAATAATTAATAAATACGAAAATTTTACTTTTAAAAAATTGTCTTGGATTTGTTGTCCTGATTTCAATAGTCCGCTTTTCAGTTATTTTAAAACATTATTACAAAAGTCTCTCTTCATATACTTGTTTTACATTAGCACTTTATATATTTTTATTAAATATTATGATAATATTTTGTTATTACTTTTTTTATTGTTAATGGTTTAATAAATACATTTTGTATTATTAATATAATTTATTATTCTTGTGTATATTTCCTATATTACATTCTTATATCACTATTTTTAACACTTTTTTTTTTAATATTATCTATTATTTTTATTTCTTATTTTAATTTGATCATGCTATTTGAAATAGTTTAATGGTTTGCAAAACGTTATTCAACTTAATATGATTATAAGTTTTAATCATATTTAAGCTAATTATTTATTTCAATAACTATAGAATAGGTAACAAATAAATAGTATAAAATAAATTAATCGGCGAGGTATCTTTCAAATGTAAGAAAAAATCAAAAAAAAACATCCAAGAAATATGACTGCGAGCTAACAAACAATTAAATTAAATTTATCTAATATATTCAAAACAAATACCTCTTTTAAACTGAACGTATTGAGCATCGGATGAGTGTCTTCACCCCAAAACATTGATTTAAACTTTCTGGAAGTATTTGAAATTATCTTGCTATCAATAATTGGGACAGTTGCCAACTATTTGATCATATACTGTAAAATTTACAATCTTTACATTATAATATCGTACAATTACTGAAAAATAATTATAATATAGCCGAATACTATACTATAATACTTATAATAATATAATAAATATATATATATATCATATCTATATTATCTTTATTGAAATATGCAATAATCTTAATAATAATAATTACAAATTTACATATTTCCTAATATTATTTAAAATATAAAAATAATTATATATATTTACTCTGGATATTAATTTGTCTGAATGGGGCAATACTTAATTTATTTCAAATATATATATATATATTATAATATAATATCATTAATAGTTGTTTACCTTACCTATAATATTATATATATATATATACTATATTATTTAATATATATATATTATTATTATATATATATATATTATATACTATAATATATATATTCTTATGAATTATTCATAATCTTGAAAATCAATAATTCAAATTATATTTTACTTTTTTTTTGAGTGAGAAGTTAGGTGAGAAATAAATTTCTATATTAGTTGTATAATACAGATTAATATATTGAATTTGAACAATATTAATAAACTATAATCTAAGATCATTTACTAAAGTAATGAGAAAATATTACGTTAGTAAATACTTTGATATATAACACTATAAAGAAAATAACGGAAATATTATGTAATTAAATAACAACTTAAATTAAAATAACTATTATTATAATGTTAGTGTAATAATAAATTTGTATTGTAATCATAGATAAGTGAATATATAATAATAATAATAAATAAAAATAATATCTAATATAATAATATAAGTATAATATATAATATAATAACTTAATATTAATTAATAATAGAATCTAATATAATATATTAAATAATAATAAATGAATAATATATAAATAATATATATATTAATAAAAATAAGCAATTAATAATACAATAAATAACAGTATAAAATAAACTATAAATGAATAAATATAATAAGATAATATAATTATAAAAGATTTTTGCTTGATCCAATATTCTAAATAATTATTTCTGCACATAATTTAAATTTCCTTTATGATGTTTTGGGGTGGGGAAATATTATACAAGAGAGAAAGAAGAACTACGAAGTTATTAAAAAATTTCCCCCCAAAAACAAAAAAAAATAAATAACAAATAAATCTAGTGACAAAAGATCTCCTCGATATTAATTTTCACTTTTTTTTTTTAATAAAAGAAAAATAGTGAAATAAGGAAAAATAACATAGTTTCAAGCTATATTAAGAGATACATCAAACTTTATACATCAAAGGTGATGTATGAATTCGTTAAATAATAATACATATAATAATAATATAATAGATAATATATAAATCATAATATAATAATAATATACTAATTAATAATATGATTAATAATATAATATAATAATAATAATAATATATATTTATCTTCAGAAATATATAATAAATATTACTATATAATATAATATAATATAATATAATACATAAATAATAATAAAAATCGATATTGGTTAACTATGAATTATTAAATTTTAAATTGTCAAACTAATATTTATTTCTTTGACAATTTTCATTAAATTTTATATTATTATATAAGTGAACGTAAGACCTCGATTATAAAAAGCATGTAAATTCTCAATAATAATAATAATAATATCATAAGAATAATAATTATATATAACTAACTATATAATAAATAATCATAAATAATAATAATACTATAATAATAATAATAATATAACTCAATAATATATAATATAATAATATAAATAATTTATTTAATAATAATAAATAATATATAATTAAAGTTAAGAATAATAATAATAATATATAATATATGAATATATAAATATAATGATAATTAACATAATAATAATAATAATAAGCAATCAATAATATATAATTATATAATGGTTTAATTTTATTTCTTTATGGGTAACTTCGATGTTAGTATCGAGTTGCCATTAGTTGCAATCATATTTAGTTCACATTTATATCTGAGTGAAAACCACAAATTTATATTCATAATGTTTGTCCATGGACGGTAATTATCAATTATTTATGGCGAAACAAGCCGATTTTCATGAAACTTATATGAAATGTTTAAAATGATTTAAAGAAAGGAAAACTTTTTAAAATATAGAAATGAGTAATGAAAAATTAGGAAGTCTTCAAATTTTATCTTACTTCCAGATGCTTCTGTTTTGAATAATTATTAATTTATTAGAGGCTTATTGGCTTGTGAAGTTGGAACAATTGACGGGTCGGGGGGAGGGGGTACGGAGGCCGGAGTCCCCCTTTGAGTAGAAATATGTTCGTGCCTCATGCATTCATTTACCACTAAAAAAAAAAAAGTTTGCATGTTATTTCCTAATAACCTAGTAAAAAAACTTTTTTTTAATTGAAAATAAGCAAAAAATCTATTAAATATAATAATAATAATAATAATAATAAAATATAATATAATATATAATATATAATAATAATAATAATAATAAATAAATAATTAATCAAAAAAATTTAAGTTTTTTATTAATGGAAAATTGAGGAAGAGAAGACATGTTTTCGTCCATAACTATTCTAGATTAAAGTGCTGTTCCCATGATATTTGGATAAAATGATTAGACGAAGGACAAAAGTTTAGGGTTTCCAAGTTTGGCCAGATATACCCCCAAATTGGCTACCTCAGAAGAATTAATGAATGAGGATGTTATAAAGATTCAAAATGAATCGTGATTAAAACTCTTTGGATGATAGTGGGGGGAAAATAGAATTTAATTGCAAAATGGTGTAAGTTGCTTCCACCTTGGGGTTGCTCAAATAAAAATTTAAAGTACGAGTGATCGGGGATTGATTTGCAGTCTAGGACCAAGAAAAATTAATCCATTATATAGCAGTTAATCTGAAAGATAGTTATATCCAGTGATATGAAAACAAGGGAATAAAAGCTAATAAGAGATATACATTTAATAAATTGTAAAGGGTTCTGTTACAAGATATTAAGTTTCTAAGACTATGTTAGGACATTATATTATAGATATTGTACCAAGTTTGGGGCTACCTAATTTAGAAATTGGATATAATATTGCTGAAGAAGCAATTCATAACAGAGAGGACACAATACAAGTATACAAAATATTTACATTCAACATATATTGATAATACTGAGATCAATAATTCTTATAGTTACAAACCGACGGGAGGAACTATGGAATCCACAATAAAGAAAAAATTTTGAAGAAAAACGTCATGCTTTAGAAAGAAAAACGAAACATACATCATAGGCTAGTTGCTTTTTGGAATGGTTGCCACAGGAGGTTGTTGAAGTGAAACTCACTTGAAACATTAAGAAAGGATTAGAATGTTCTAAAATTTATAATATAATATAGTATATGACTAAACCAATTACCGGGGTTTTATTTTAGTAACTTGTAATGTGTGCATGTAACCTTAGCTAGGAAGTTTTTGCGTTGGGCTAGACTGGCGTAAATTGATTATATTGCTAATGTAGGATATGACCGCAAGCCTTATGGTGCCGGGGTGTATTTAGGCATTTTACGATGAAAGTATTTTCAAAAATTTAGTTGACTGGCAGACTCGAATTCCCATGTGCTTCTTGCTGGGTCTCTTTCTTTACCTGCTCTCTATGGAGGGAATACTACGAACGCTGAAATTAACAAATAAGTTGCTTTTAAATAATTGCCAAACATAATGGCAGAATTCAATGAAGAAAATGTTTAAGAGGTGTTTAAAGCTTGTTGGAAAACGCCCAGTGGTGTTAAAATTGGGCCTTCATTCTGTTCCACATTCATGTTGAATACAACACATAATAAAACTTTAACCACAGCGAAATGCAAACTAGTACTAATTTTAGATTGCCAGGCAGCGACTACTATTTAATATAAAAAAGTAGGAAAGATTTTCCCAGAAACCAAATATACAAAACTCTCACACTAATGGACGAAACAGGTTGGTGGAAAAGTTTCGATGGATTGTTATACGATTCTAGAGAAGTTTTTAAAGCAATTGATGAAGGCTTTAGAAGAGGCCTTGAATGGATCAAGATATTAAACCTTCTTCAAAAAAAAAACTTAGAATCAAAAGCAAAATTGTTATAGGTTTATTTATGATTTCAACTTTATTATCATGCACCCTCCATTTATGTACAACATTTATTTCAAGTTCTCCATAATTAAGGAAAGCAACTGCTCTAAATTCATATTGAAAACGTGGATGTTTGTTATTTAAATTTTCCAGCCCAACACCCAATGAAACATTTCAAACAATTTCCGAAAAGTTGCAGCAAGAACTTCTTGCTTTCTTTTAAGAATGAAGAAATGAAAAATGCTTCATGGTGGAGAATCCAAGATGTAAAGCAGAATTACAATCTTTTCTTAATGATTATTTAAACCAATTACCTACTAATCTATGTAAATTCACTCATTCCATCGACATCTATTAAAAATTTTTACGAATTTTGCAAATAAATTTGGACTGTACAGTCACATTTGGATTGCTAAAGGTTTTAGCATTTACCTTCCACACCCAAAAAGCGTGCAACTCCAAAATAATATTTTCCCTACTCATGAAAAAAGGCTTTAACATACTGTTTCAATATAACGTGAGAAGAAAATCCTAACAGGAAAAACTGCTTAATGGTGTTTTTCATCATAGCTACACCCCCCACTATAAATGGAGAAATTATAAAATAATTAATATAATAATAAAATAAGAATAGAATAATAATAATATAATAATAATATAATAATAATAAATAATAAATAATAATAATAATAATTTATAATTCCTGTTTCTCGTAACATGAAAAGCCATAAATGGATTATGATGCTTGGTTTGTTTCCTTTGTTCGCTTTAAATGTATATTTCTTTTCCTTTTTTTTTCTTTTCTTTTTTTTTTTTTTCTTTTTTTTCAAATTTTATCCCACGTTCATCAAATTGCCTTAGAGATGGTCATATATCTTCTCAGCACAAGTTATTCATTCTTTTTTTTAATAATTAATAATAATATAATAATAATAATTATATATAATAATATAATAATAAATAATAAAATAAAAATAATAATAAATCATAATTATAATAATTTTTTTAAAGTTTTGACAGCTGTATATATATATATATATAATATATATAATTATATTTAATAATATATATAAATATATTATATTATATTGATTAGTATTATATATATATATATTATATATATATAATATATATAATATAAATTATATATAATTAATAAATATATATAATAAATAATATATATAATATAATTATAGATATAAATATAATATATATATATTATATATATTATATTATTAATATATATATATTATATATATATATATATTATTATATTATATTATTATATTATTAATTAAAAAAATTACGTAAAAAGCTATATAAATATATATATAGTAGTATATATCATATATATATATAAATATACTATATAATTATATATATATATATATATAATATATATAATTATTATATTATATATATATATAATAATATATATATATATATATAATATATATAATTTCGCCCCATTCAATATTTTTTTAATTAATAAATAATTAATAATAATAATAATAATAATAATAATATAATAATAATAATAAATAATATAATAATAATAATAATAATTAAATAATATAATTACATTAATTTTGTGAGAATGATTATAGTATATATATATATATATATATATATATATAATATATATAATAATATATAATTAATATAAGATTATTCTTAAGTATAATATATAATATAATAATATATAATATTATATATATATATTAACTCATCTATTTGCGTTCAGTTATTATATAGTGAATTTCTTTTTGCCATATGGGTAATTTTTTACCCTTTTTGTTCTTTTCTGAATATATACTTAAAAAATGTACATTGAAGTTTATGTAGGGTTCTTCTTTATCCCTAAAAATAAATTATCCCATCCATGTGCGTATCATATTTAATATATCTAATTGTTGACATGTCATACGTGGGTTTACTATTTACTAGTATGCATATAACTCCATTTACTCTCTCTGTACATCTTTTTGTTTTGAAAAGCATACCAAATTGCAAGTTTGCTAAGAATTTACACTTATTTGCGAGAACAAAATCCATCTTTGTCGCTATCTCTATATAATTAACGGGAAGATAAGAAGAAAAAATAAAAAGTATTGTATTTTGTGGATGTAATTTTGTTGCGTAAAAACTCATTTATTTGTATCTATCAACATATTGACACAGCCCGAAAGCTCTCGATATAATAAGAGCAAAGATCAGAATAATAATAAAATAATAATAATTAAAACAAATAATATAAATAAAATAAACACGTATAAACAAAAGTGATTCTTTAATTAATTTTCTTTTTTTTATTGTTCTTTATATTTAAAGTTGAAAGCATAATCTTTTGACTTACTCCTATAATCGTTAGAAATTAAAAGGTGTATTTTTAATCTAAATGTAATACACGTCTCCCTTTTTATCCTCTAAATTCGTTAACTTCATTTTTAATGTTACCCTTATTTTGTCAGTTCTCCTTTCAAAGATCATAAAAAACCAATTTGTAGTGAGCTTAACTCTTGTAAGTATATACCCTAATAATACCAAGGTATAGCTATATACTGATTAACCATATGATCACCACCTATATGATTATTGAGCTTTAATATATAATATATAAAATGTAGCTATATAACTTAAACCCATTCACTACGATATAGAATTTTAATATATTTACATTATACTATTCATTCTTTAATAAAATTGAAATTATGTTTGTTATAATATAATATTATAATGACATTATTATGTAATATTTATATATAATTTATTATTAATATTATTTTTATTATAATTTATTATTATATTTATAATATTATATTATATATATTATATTATTTAATATTAATTATATATATATATGTAATATAATTATAATATATATTAATTCTAATTTAATATTTATTATTAATTAATTGTTAATTATATTGTTATTAATATTTTTGAAGTTAATTATTAAATAACTTAATCATATATAATTTATTGTAATATTAATATTTATATATAAATTAATTATTATTATATTATATATATATAATTTATATATATTAATTATTATGTGATGTGTGTTGTATATCGCCCATAATATAGAATACTTGATAAGAACCTTTGTGCCCCGTTTCTGCTCTTCCGCAAAAATTCAGAATTTTATAATAACTTTTCCTTTTATTTTTTACCTATATACTCTTATTATTATTATAATTATATATAATTTTATATATTAATTTTAGTATAAATATAATGTATATTATATCTTCTTTCACTTATCGAAATATAATTAATGATATATTATAATATATAAATATATATAAATAATATAAAAATATAAAATAAATATAAGTATTATTATAATATATTATTATATTAATATACAAGTACAGCATACAAATATGCGAGAAAAATATTACCACGCCACTCAATGCACAGTGATGTGACCTACTCACCTCTACACACTAGTTGTGGCATACTATACATAGATATTGAGAATAGTAGTATAGAATTCTAATTTTATATATATATAATATCTATTCATAAGTTAAATAAAATAAACTATAATAGAAAATATAACATATATATATACTTATAAATAATATATTAAAACTATAAACATATAAAAACCGATAATATATAATAATACATATTGTTTCATTAATTCTTTATTTATACATATTATGTTACAGGCATCTCATATTTATGTTATCTAATCAGTGCCTGAAGTTGGCGTGGATGCTTTCATGTTTTATGCTGTACGCAGATATATATCTCATAAGTTGCACCCCCACGATGCCGGTTATCTAATCTTAATATGGCTGTCGACTTCAAAAATGAGTGGAAATCAGTTTTGTTATTCTTGGTTCTCCATATAAAATGATTGCTGACTATTCGAAGATGCTCAAAATTTCCAGCGCTCGCCTAACCGTATAGGCTTATAACGAGAATTACATTCCTAGAAAAAATTAGATAAGCAAATCCGATATAATATAGAGATTTTTTTTTTAAATTATCTCTTTTAAAAAAAATTGTAAAGGAAAAAATAAAAAGAGAGTTCATAAAATTTCCTTTTTATTTCTTCTGTCATATATATATATATAATATTAATATATTATATATAGGTATATATATATTTAATATATATATATATATATAATATATTATATATATATAATTATAATATATATATAATATATATATATATATATATATATATATATATATAAGAATATATATATATTATAAATATATATATATTTATATAATAATATTAATGATATATATAATATATATTAATTATAATATATATTATATATATATATATATAATAATATATATATATTAAAATTGATATTTAATCATTATTTCTATCTTAATACTTATAAAAAATGTTTACATAGATCTACCAGAGAGTGAAAATCGAATCCCAAAAGTTTTCGCGTGAGTATCTTAACGCCACTGGACAAAAAAGCTATGGGACACGCTTGAAAAACTCAAAGATGGATAAGCCTTTGCTTCTTCATAGGAGCTCGGGGAGATTGATATACATCAGGTTATGGAACAACTTTTAGAAATACAATATAAGCATAGATAAGGTAAACGTTGTTAGCATTTTTTTTTTATTTTTTTATATGAAAAATATTTTTTAAAAACTTTTTAGGAATTTTATGAGAGATTTAAACAGTCAGTATTTTTATACGTAATCAGAATGTTTAAAAATGTTAGCCTCTGACTGGAGGTATCTTGCTAATCTATTTAGAAAATTGATGAATTTATGTATGTTAGATGGATGATTCAGTGTGAGATGATGGGCTGAAGTTTTCGATAGTGATGTTAAAGTATATTTAACTTACATAAGCGCCGTTATGCTTTGTACTAAAATTGCTTTTAGATTTTATGTACTTATTTAATAAAGTAGAAGAAATTTATAATAAATTGACCACGTCACTTATTTAAAAAGGTTATCTTTTCTTTTGTTTTTTTTAAAGTGAAATGAAACATTCTATCGACCAAATTAGATTGCTACAGGCGTATTATGTAAGCGAAGCATTCACGCAACATTGAAGACGTGAGGAAAAGATTCTTCCGTCATATCCATCGTTGAAAATTTTTGCAGAGCTTAGATATAATTAATATGACGAAGCAGATAGGTAGGTAAATGTTTAATTCCTAATTAAAATGAACTAATGTTTGCTGCAGTAAATTTAGAGCTTCCATAATGGAAAAAAAAAGAAAAAGAAAAAAAAATAACATTGACGTATTCATCTTGTATCCGAGGCTCTTCGTCTAGTCAAGGAATTTTTGATTCGTGTAAATTCTGATCTTCGTTCAAGGTATATAAACTTGTTATTTAATTATTATTATTATTAATTATAATTATTATAAGTTCGAATTATTTATTATTATTATGGATTATTATTATTATTATCATTATTTTAGCCATTTATTATCTATTTATCTATCTTACGTGCTTCTATTCCCTTCCAAACAACTATTCCGTTTCCACATCTCATCGCTAAGTCACTAAGCAAAGACTGAAAAGCGTGTTCTATGAGTTTTTCTGAAAACTGACATCCTGCATGGCTCTATAAATTTTATTACTTACTAGCCTGTTCGATTTTATGGCAGATCGTTGGAACTGTTCACTATATGTCTTCTTCCGGTTCAACATCAACACGTTGGACACTAAGTATTAAATAACAGCACATGTGCCCAGCGTTTCACCTTCTTCCTTACTCTTAAATTACATAAAGTTCACCTCGGAAACCGATATTAAAAAATACTTTTATCAGTTGGAATATTTGAATTATTAGTTTATCTATTTACGTAATTTTTAATTTAATTTATTATTTTATTATATTTTTTATTTAATTTATTCTATTATAATTGATCTACTCACTAGCTTTTATATTGTACGACTCATAATTAGGCCAGTTGAGTTCTATTTTATTTGTTACTATCTTTATGCATTTCTGCCATATAACTATGATATAAGGGATCTAGTAGATATCATATACTATTACTTATCACTATCTACAATCTAAGAGCTATTATAATTATATATATAGGTATATTATTATAACTGACTTTATGTAGTAGTAATCTAATATATATAATACGCCTATATAGATGATAACTTACTATTTGAATATAATAATATATACCTATTTTTAATAACTTGGTCTCTTTATATAGTTATTATAGGTAATTATTATGAAGATTATTTTTTTTTATTATGATTAAACGATACGGAACAAATAAGATGGCATTATTAGTTTTTCATGTAATATATCTTGTCTTTTTTAATAATATTTTAAGAGTGTGGAGTCATTACCATCCTTGTGATACTTCATCATTCCGTACGTACTTACGGAACAATTCAAATCTCTGGAATATAAACATACTTTTATCTTGAAAGTTTATTATTGAACAATAGAAAAAGGTAAAAAAAATCAAAAAAAAATGAATCCTTACAATATATATGAAAAATTCCCAAAATTTCATTATATTTTAATAGCAAATATAATACTTATTTTCCTAGCACCTCCCTTGTTCAGGTGTACGAGTGTAGAAGCGCGCTGCTAGTACAAATGTTAATGTGTCATGTCAATTCCACTTTCGCCCATCTCCAGAGAGAGATTAGAGTGTCAAATTATGCGCTTTATCACGATCTTTACCCCAAACCAAAAAATTAAAATATACAGAACACCCTCCTAAAACAAACAGATACTAATCAGAATACTACTTTTTATTATATTATATATGTTTATATATATAATAAATAATATCGTCAAAATACACAATTATATTATGACAAAGACCTTCAATTTATATAATAAATAGAAAATAAAAAAAGATTTAATATAAAAAATACATTTATATATTATATTAATAATATTATATATATATATAATTGAATAGCCTAATCATATAATAGAAATAAATTAATAATAATAATAATAATAATAAGAATAAATTAATAATAATAATATAATAAATAATAATAATAATAATAATAATATAATAAATTAATAAATTAATATAAATAATAAATAGAGTAATAATGAGAAATAAAAAATAATAATAATATAATAATCATAATAAAGTATATATATATATCCACATGGAAACGGTATACTAGTACACAGCAAAAACTAGAGTTCTATGCTACATCTCTCTAGAGAACTCAGGCTTAAGATATGTTAATATAGAAAGGGACACCGAACCTAAGCATCCTTCGAACCTTTGTAGGTAGACGTAAATAAGTATTAAGGAAAATACTAGAGAACGTATATCTACCACTCTATTAGAGAGACATCCTAGTACGAGAAGCATCCCGTCTATAGAATCCAATTTGAAGAGCCGTCTTATCAGACATATTGCATCTGATGCTCCCCTTAGCGACACCAAGTATAGTTGAAAGGTTCGTAGAAAACCGGAGTTCTAATTTGTAGAAAACGGTACATACATAATTCATTTTATTGTATTACTCTAAATAATATATATATTATAATATAATATAAATCTCTACATATTTATTAAATAGTTATGTACATTAATATAATATAATTCTAATTATAATTCATATATAATACAATATATATATAGAGTGTATAGTATATATTATATATTTATTTCGATATATATATAAATTAAATGTATGTTATATATTGATATATACTATTATTTTATATATTATTTACTACCTAATAGTATTTTATAAATATATTACTAGATTTATTTAATAGCTTATTATTCTAAAATAACTAAATATGATAATATTGGAGTAAGCATTAATTATTATATTAAATAATGCTAATATTAAAATATTAATATATAATAATAAATAATATATATAATACTATTAAAATAAATATATCACATTTAATTTTATATAAATATATATTATAACTATTTATTACATAACTATTAACTATAACTATTAACTATATCTCTTATAGTATATACATTCTTACTTAGCTTATACATATATATATTTATATATATAATATTAATATATATATATTAATATATATAATATATTAATATAATATATATAAGTTATATTTATATATATATTTTTGGATAATAAATTATTATTTATTTTTAAATTACTTTTTCACTTATACAATTTATTAAATTTTGAACAAGAGAAGTTGGATCAGCCTCTAAATTAAATCCCAACTTTACTCCTAATATATATTATATATAATTAATTATATAAATATATATATATATATAATTATAATATTAATTATATATAATATATATATATATTATATAATATATATATAATATTATATATTATATATATTATATATATAATATAAAGATTAAATAAAAATTAATATATACAAGGCCGAGTATATAGATCCGGATAGGGATTCAAGGGGTCTCAACCCCCTCCCCGAAAATTATATTTTAAGTCTATAAAAATTGATTGATCGCTTAGTCTCATAATAATAATAATTAATAATAATAATTAATAATAATAATAATAATAATAATAATAATTTAATAATTAATAATAATTAATAAATAATAAATAATAATAATAATAAAATTAAATAAGTGAGGTGAGCAGATGTATACAAAACGAGGATATACAATTTTTTCAAACTGTCAAATTATGTGCACATGGGATTACTAAATTATCGCTGATGCTTTACATGGATATTTATATAGATGAGGATATCATACATATTATGAAATCAAATATGAAACTGAGCAAGGAATAAAATTTACAGAAATGAGGATAAGGAATCAATGGAAATTACTAACATTTTTAGAATATTTTTGTTACTTATCTTGAGGTTGTCCACTAAAATAATAATGAATTTTATATACGTGATGTGAACATGGGAATTTGATTATGTTAGTCTAGACCTCAATAAATATTTAAAATCCTATTTATAGCTAGTAATCTGCAAAGATATATTTATATCACAGTATGTAATCTGCATATAATGACAGTTTTACATTGGAAATAGTTCTCACTAGATCATTAATATATATTGTAAAAGCGTATTATACCCCAAGATTATTAGAATGGTTGGGCTATAAGTAAATGGTGGTTAATAATCTTATGTTAGGATCTGTTATAATAGGATTTATTGTGTTACAAAGATTTGGAGTGCTCAGCACTTTTCATATTTAGAAATTGATATAGATTTCTGAAGCAGGATCAATTTCTATAGAAAAGAGGACACAAGACAAAAGTATTACAAAATATTTAACAATACCCGCTATAATATTGATAAATAACTGAGTATCTATATAAATTTTTATAGTGTACAACCGACGTCGTGAAATAGACTAATTTTGTGAACATCTTAATAAGAAAATTTGAAGACAAACTCGTTAATACTTATATTCATGTGAGAGAAAAACCTATTATTCGAAGTGATGTGAGGGTTGTTAAATTTTTGAGAATGTGTTATGCAACGCTCGGAGGTTTTGTATTGATCTCACTTTTGGACATTCTATTTTACGAATTTCTATTTGTTTTATGTATATATAGAAATGTTCGCATCATTATTATTATATCTATAATTTTACTATATATATCCAAATTATCAGTGGTTGCTCTATTAAAGCTTGTATGGTATCTGAGAATGTACCATGAGCGTGAGAGTATTTCTTTGTGTATGGTACTGGCCGTATATGATATATATCGCTCTATATTTTGTTTTTAGATATTAGGACAAGCCTGTATATGGTTTCGGTGGTGATTTTTGTAGCATTCATTACATGAGAATGTATTCTTATAAATATTGAGTTGCCTGCGGAGCAGACCACGATAATAACATGTCTTACTTATGCAATGTCTCTTTCTTTCCACTCTTGCGAAGGGAATACTACGAACGCTGAAAAAGATATAGTAGGCTTTTCGATGGAACGAAATATAGATGAGTGCAAAATCAGTAGTATAGATGAATGTTTTATAGAGGTTGTGTAAGCTGCGGTAATAACTCTCTCCTTTAGTTGGTTAAACTGAGCCTCATTGCGTGTTCACTTCATGTAGAGTAAACAAAAACATAATAACATTTTAATATAGCACAGCGAATAATGCAACTTAGGTACTATTTTAGGTTGACTTGGCAGACTACTATTTTAATATAAAAAAGTAGAAAGATTTTTTTCCCACTATATACATAGTACTTAGCTCACACTAATAGAACGAAAACAAGGATTAGGATGGAAAAGTTTCACGGTATGGTGAATTGCCTCACTGACTCTTAAGAGAAGTTTTTTAAAAGACAATTGATGAAGCTTATTAGAAGAGCTTTGAAATGGATTACAAGATTATTAAACCAATCTTCAATAAAAAAAACTTAAGAATCAAACAATAATTTTATTATAGTTTTATTTACTGATTTTCAACTTTATATTATCATGCACCTCTATCCATTATATGTACTACATTATGCGATGTCTCACTCAATAATTAGTGATAGCCAACTGCTCTTAATCATATGAAAATTTCATATATGAAAATGTCATAATTGGTTTTGAAAGACGAGATGTTCAAGAACAGTTCGAATGTTTCAGTTGAAACCCTACATCTCTTAAATGAAGAAATGAAAAACATTCTTTGCTCAAGACTAATACGTCAAAATTACGTGACTGCTTTCTCTATAAAAAGACTTACGCATTTAACTAAAATTACATACTAATCTATGCTAAATTCATCTCATTCCACAAATCTATTAAAAAATTTTTATCGAAATTTGTGCAAATAAAATTGGACTGTACTATCACATTTGGATTGCTAAAGGTTTTAGACATTTACCTCACACAAAGCGTGACACTCCAAAATTAATATTTTCCCTACTCTGAAAAGGCTTAAAACATACGTTTTCAATTGTACGGAAAATAAATCCAAACAAGAAATGCAATAATGTGGTAATTTTTTTAACGCAATACGAAATAATATGAGAATAATTAAAATGCCAATTATAAATAATAATCATTATAACTTGTCAAATACTAGTAAATTGATATTAAATATTAATTAATAAATAAATAATATAATAATCATAATTAATATTAAAATAATAATAATAAATGATTTAAGAATAATTCCTGTTTCCCCTATGTAGTTTTCATTTACTTTTATACTAATATGAATGACTTGTTTGTTTCCTTTGTTCGCTTTTAAAATTTTCCTCCTCTTTTCCTTTTATTCTTTTATCCTTTTTCTTTTTTATTTTTACAAAATTTATATCCACGTTCATCCAAGTTGTTAGTTTCAACCAACCCCAAAATTGCATCAACCTTTTTCGAATATCATTCGTTTTTTTTAATAATAATAATAATATAGTAATAAACATAGTTGAATCTAATATATATATATAATTAAGAATATAATAATAATAAAAAAAAAAACTTTATATTATAAATATTATTAAAAATTATTTTAAAGGTTGAACATTAAATTAAATGCTATTATAAAAAAGAGTTTATTATAAAATAAATATTAATATGGTAATAATAATAATCAAATATAAGATAATTTTCAAAATCATCCTATAATTCCATAATAATTTTATCCATATATATTATAAGATATATAATATATATAAACTTACTATTTTATTTATTATTCATATATCTAAATATTTATATAATAATAATATTAAAATAATAATAATAAAATATAATAAATTATTTACTATTTTATTATTTCTCAATAAATTTTTACTGACTGTATTTGATATCATATTACCATATATATAAATTTACCATAATATATATAAATATTAATATATTATTATAAATTATAAGTATAAATATAAATATTTGATAATCTTATTATATTATTATTATTAATCATAAAAATAAAATGTATTTGCTATCGAAATTAAATAATAGGTTATTATTTATTATACTTGCTTTACTATTAATTTATTAAATTATAATGAGTATTTTCTTTATTAACTATTTCTAATATATATAGTATTACATAAAATTACCATTAAAACAGCTATAATCAATTCTTTTTATTAATATAAAAGTATATATATGTAGTACCTACATTTGATTAGTGTTAATAATATAATTATTAATTATAATTTCAAAACTCAGTTGCCAAAAGTAATTTTTTTAATAATAATAATAAAAATATTAATTATTAAGAATAAAAATAAATAAAAATATGAATTATTTAGAATTAAACATAATTAAAAATACTAATAATAAACTTTTACTTAAAGCATTTGTAACAACTGAATAATGTATATATATATTAAAAATTATAATATATATAAATAATTATATATAATTATATATATATATATATATTAATAATAATAAAATATATATATATAATCATTATATATATTACTAATATATATATAATAATAATATTAAATATATATATATAATAATATATATATATATATATATATATATATAATATTATATTATAATGAACACTTCGAGATAGTGATACGCTGTGTAAAAAAAAAACTATATAGGTAGTCAATTTCCTATATCTTGAAAACTAGAGTAACCTGTTCCTTAAAAATGTCTAGCTATAACTGAGTACCCCATATTGTAAAAATGGGCCTTACCAATCCTACGAATAGATATTTTAACTCTTATAATATTATTTAATATATATATTATATATTATATATTATTATATATGATTATTATTATTAATTAATATGATATTTATAATTTATTATCTATATATTTATTATTATATATTATTCTGTTAGACTAGCCATCATTTTCATCGGTACTATTATTCTTTATCATCTTAAATAATTATTATCATTTTTATATATATATATGATTATTATATATTGTAAAATTTCTATCAAAAAT
Source organism: Trachelipus rathkii (assembly GCA_015478945.1). Classification (NCBI taxonomy): domain Eukaryota; kingdom Metazoa; phylum Arthropoda; class Malacostraca; order Isopoda; family Trachelipodidae; genus Trachelipus; species Trachelipus rathkii. Next base: position 485 of record JABUQX010065973.1, on the reverse strand, counting down.
ACATAATTATGCCCTAAAAAATATAAAAAAGTTTAAGTTTTATGAAAACGAACGAACGATTTATCTTTTGATCTTGTTACAAGTTGGAGGTAATAAGAATTTCCTTAATCTCCAGTAAAGTTCTAAATAATAATATCAGATAACTCAAACCGAAATACATTATCTTCAATTAATCTTTCCATTCGCTCATTTTTGTGGCTTTGCTTTGACTTTCAGAAGTTCTTCTGCAGTTTGTACATTTTTTCTTATCAAATTTTTCCGGTTCCTATTGATAATATATATATATTATTTTTAATATTACATATATTAAATATATATATAATATATTATATATATAGATATTAATTAATAATATAATATATTATAATATATATTAGTATATATAATATATTTAAATATATATAGACTTCTATAGTATGATATATAACTGTATTACATAGAGATTAGATATAAGGGGGAGTAATATACTATAAGTAAGATATATA
>JABUQX010065972.1:22500-24956 GCA_015478945.1 Trachelipus rathkii | reverse complement strand
GCTTCCACACCTTTAAGAATATTAAAAAAACAAATCCTAATTATTTTTTAGATATTATTTAAATCTTACTTAACTAAACTTATAATAATTAGTAATTTAACCTCACTAAACTTATGTTATTAATTATTTCACTTTCCATTAAACTAAACTTATATTAGTAATTCATTTCACTTCCATTATTTTCAATAACTAGCTATCTAACTTATTAGAAAAAAAAGTTCAATCTTTTTAACACTATGAGGCGTTGCTGTTCATTGTGTTCGATTTAGTTGATTTTTAAAATAAATCCTTTAGCTTAACTGGATGCTGATAATCAACAAGACTATATATATTATATATAATATTATATTAAATAATATATATTAAATATTATATTATAATATTATAATATATAATACATATATATAATATTATTATTATATATACTATATATATATATATATATATATCATATATATAAATATATATAATTATACTATATATATAATATATAGTATATAGTCTATATATATATATATATTATATACTATATATACATAATATATATACTATATATATATATATATAAATATATATATATATATATATATATATCAATATAGAATTTATAATAATAATATATATATATATATATATAATATATATATATATTATATATATAATATATACTATATACATATATATTATTTAAATATATATATAATAATATATATATATATAATATATATATATATACTATATATACTATAAATATATATATATATATATATATATATAATATATATATACATAACTATATATATATATATTATATATATATATACACATAATATATATATATATATATATATATATATATAAAAATATATATAATATATATATATATAGTATTATATATATATAAAATACAGACAGAAAGAGATACTCACGCACGTGAACGATATAATATGATATTATATAATAAATATATAATATTATATATATATATATATATATATATATATATAATATATTATAATATATATATATATATATACAGTATATATATATTTGTGGCCCACAAGGACTGTTTTGTAGTCAGTGTGGCACTCCACGGTAAATGAGTTTGACACCTCTGCTCTAAACGGTTGAAGATCTATTTCTATATTTGGTGTGAAGCTTAAAATGTAATAATGTTTTGCGTTCCGTTTCCATTGGTGTTCTGATAGCTTTTAATTTAGATTACTGATTAAATATTTGAATTTTAATTAAATTTTATTGCTAAAATAATCTCGATAATTGGTTTAAAGTTTTGCCTGTTAGAGTTTTTTTTTTTTGATTTTATGATTTTTTACCCTATTATATATCACAAGTTATTTTCAAATTAACTTTATTAAAATATAGAATGAGATTTTTACTTAATTATTTTCAAGTTTTTTTGCACTCAATTTGATCATCATGAATTTTTTTTTTAGGAAATATTCACCAAATTAATTATATACTTTTAAAAACATTCTCAAAACGATATTTCTTTTTTTTTCTTGCTTTTTGTATTACATAAATATAAACTTGTTTTCCTTTTGAATATTTTTTACAAGAAAATTTACCAAACTTTACTAACGTAGAGTCAGCCATAAATCTAATTTTATCTTTCCGAAAACGAATCAAGTCATTTGCAACATTTGCTTCAAGTTTAGTTTTAGAAAGTGTGCAAGAATTTGGAGAAGAAATGAGGCATATGTAAACATTGCAAAATTTTAGTTATGGAAAGAAACAAAGATAGATTGATATCTATGTAAATATATTATATATGATTATATGATATACTATATATAATATATAATATATATATACTAATATTATATATTATATATAATATATATATAATATATATATAGTATATATATATATATATATTTATATAATATATATACATATATATGTATATATATAATAATATAATATATATATAATTATATATACATATATTATTATATATTATAGATATATATATATATATTATATATATATAGTTATATATATTATATATATGTATATAGGCCCTTTCTCTGTTTTACGACTCCGCCAGTTTTGAATTTTTTTTTGTTTTTTTTTAATATATTGTCTACTATATGATCACCAAACAATGAATTTCAATGGTAACGGACATGATTCAAAAGTTCGAAGTATTTTTAAAAATTTTTAAAAAATCAACATTTGGTTAGGTTATTAAAAATGAAATATCTTCGAAAAGTACGGACACTTACCAGAAAAAAATCCCAATTACATATTTGGAACAGCGTATAAAAGCTTATTACAAAAATGTTAAAAAAAAACAAAAAAAAAAACATTTTTATAAAAAAATATCTCAAAAAGTACGACACTTACAGAAAAAAACCAATTACATATCTTGGAATCAGCGCTAAAGCTATTACCAAATAGTAAATAAAATAATAAATAATAAAAAAAATAAAAAA
>JABUQX010065972.1:7500-15000 GCA_015478945.1 Trachelipus rathkii | reverse complement strand
TATATAATATACATATGACGAGGTCTGCGGTTGTGAATTGTAGTTTAGTTCCCTGTGATGATTGGGACTTATTAATATTAAAATTTCTATTAATTTTTTGCACCGTCATTCTGTATCGTTGCAAATCTACTGTTTTATGATATGATATGTCCTTTTTTCTATATCAAAGTTCAGCTTCTTGCAGTCTTCTGCTATGGTGCTACACAGAAGTTTGTGTATCTATATATATATTATTATTTAGAGTAAATGTTTTATTCCGCTGGAGTTTTGAATAAGTCAAAGAGACTTTTTAGGTCGGGTATTTAGCCCTTAAGGTTCAGATTTTCTATAGCGGAATTCAATAACCATCACACACCTCTGTTAATGATAAAAATGAAAGATAACTCCAGATCTCTCATTCCAAGCGGTGAATGCTTCTCGACTGCCCTTTCATACGGTTTGTGAAAGACTAATTCTCATAAATTAATTTATTAAAATTTATTTATATTGTCATATATTTTCTTGTGGTCTAACAATCACACATTTTCGTTTTACTCTATTATTTCAATGGACTAGTTTGTACAGTTCTAATTTATCAGTATTTAATAACTTGCAAATGTTTATAACAGAAGTTAATTTCAGAATTTATATTTGTATTTTAATTAAATGAAAAATCAAATCATAAAAATGAACATAAGACTATGAAATTATGAGTTTTTGAAACTACATATCTTAACCAAACTTAACGAAATTTCGAAGTGAAATTTCGAAAATAAAATAAACCCAAACATGAAACAAGAACCAGATGGAGTTCGTTTAGCTTGAAATTTAAAATAAAAACACGTTTTTTAGAAATTCACTGAAATTTTCATATATATATATATTTCTATATATATATATATTTGTGACCAAGTATATATATATATATCGTATGTATATATATTACATTATCTGTTCGTGTCAAAATTCACTGAATTATATTTATATATATTTTCATGATATATATATATATATATTTATATAAAAAGATATATTTATATATATATATAATATTATATTATATTATGCTAAAAATATATGTTACTCGCGTGCAATGACGTATTAATGTCTAGAATCGTTGTAGACGGAATTGTTTCTATTATTATTATTTTTATTAATAATATTATATTATTATTAATATTATTATTATTATTAATTTATTATTATTATTATTATTATTATATTATATTTAATAATATTATTATTATTATTATTATTATTATTATTATTATTATTATTATATATTATTATTATTATATTAATATTATTATTATTATTATTATTTTATTGTTATTATTATCTCATTATGGTTATTTCGAAGTTAATTTGTTTTGCAACTAAAATGGCTTCGAAATTTACAACAAAGAAATTTTTAACAATAAAAAAAATATTTAATTCTTTAATCCAAAAGGTTTTAAAGTTAAATAATATTTCAAAAATTAAAATAAACTTTTAAATTAAAGTTTCAAATAATAATAATTTAAAATTAAACTGCTTTGTCTACTTACGAATTTTATTTTTCGGTTTGTCTTCTTGAAAATACTTTTCTAAATAAAAATTGAGTTTAGCAAATTTAATTTATATATTATTATATATATATATATATATATATATTATATAATATAATATATATATATATATATATATATATATATTTATAATAGAAAAAGTAGCAATAATATAATATATCTAACATAACACATTCAATATATTTAGATAATATATCCAATATGTTATATTCAACATATTACATTTAATATATTTATATATTAAATAAAGTTTGAGTTTTAGCTTTCAAGCTTTTAAGCTTTGTGAGCTTAATTTTTCTAAGTTTTAAAAATATTACGAAAATTTTGAATCGATTTTTTTCTATGTTCACTACAAAAGAATACTTTAAAATATTTCGTTTTTAGCGCTTTACGTTAAATTTAAAGTTACTTTGAATTCTATTTATTTCTTTTTAAATGGTTAATTTGCAGCGAGAGAATGAGCTTTAGCTTCGGTTCCTCGTCTTTTATACTAATTAGGTTAGTCAATCTGGGATTCCATAGGATGTATATCCTGTGGGTGATCTTAAGAAATCTTGTGAAATAGGAAATCAAATTAATAATTTATAAAAGAAATTTGTTTATGAAAAACTGATTGAGCAATGGGAATTTTCTAAATAATATTCTCACGCTATTAATAATTTTCTCACGGTATTCCCAGTGGGTTTTACCGTTTCAACATTTGGGATTTTTTATATGAATAATATCAATTTATATAATTGAATATTCTGTTTGTTGTAGAAAGTATTTTCCAGATTTAGCAATTCGGTTTTCAGTATATATTATATATTATATAATATATATATATACTATATATATATATATATATATTATATATATTTTTTTTTTATATATATATTATATATATATATATATATATATATATATATATATATATATATATATATATATATATATATATATAAATAAAAGTTTTACACTGGTTTTTAGAATGATACAAGTTTGCCACGCTTCAAAGTTCTAACTTTTAAGGGTAAAGAAAAATGCTTTGTTCCTGTTCATAGGGCGCGGCATGGCGCAAAAAATTGGCTGTGGCGCTTTGCTTAGTCCGCTTTTTAAAAATGTTGCGCCTATGTGCCTTTGCGCCTACAAATTGATAGTGCGCCTATAAGCGCATAGGCGCATAGACGCAACTCGGTGTCGCAACGACCAGTCTGAGATATACTATATTATATACTATATATATATATATTATAAGTATATGTTATATCTATATATATATATATATTATATAAAATATTATATATAGTATAATATATATATATTATATATATATATATATAGATATATTTATAATATATAGTATATATATAATATATAGGTATATATTATATATGTTAGTATATATATATATTTATATTATAATATATATATTATATATTATATGAAATATATTAATATATATATATATATATATATATTAGTATATAAAAAAAAAAAAAAATCATATATATATATATATTATATATAATATATTATATATATAGTATATATATTATAATAATAGGTATATACATTTATTTTATAGTATATATATATATAATATATATATATATATATATGAAATAAAGAAGCATATGATGGGAAGATAAAGAAAGACTGCCTCCTCTGGGGTCTTCCCAGTCGCTAACATTGCGTCGGTTCGGACCCCAAAGGAGGCAGTTTTATATCATCCACAATAGTTTTTATTTACTATACAATTTAAGCTGCGGTCTACTTGCAGGTATTACATTATTAAATCTTACAGAACGAGGGGAACATGGTGAAAACTTTGTATCGCCGCTTAGAAAGGTGAGTCAGCTGCTCGGTCCGTTTGAAAGCTGTATCTTTGATCTACTGTTTTTGGGTAGAGGATGGCTCTAGCGGTAGAGCGTCCGAGGTATGTCGTTCTCAGATCGCAATATGTCGTTGGTTTCGACCCCAGAGGGAGGCAGTTTTCTTTATCACTACCACAAATTAGTTCTTTATTTACCATACAAATTTAAGCTGCGGTCTATTGCAGTATTTACTCTACTATAATATATATTATTATAATATATATATTAATAAATATATATATATATAATAATATATATATAATATTATATATATATATATATATATATATATAATATATATATATATATAATACATTACATTATTCTGCTGCCTGGCTCCAACTTATGGAGGGGCCCTACAACACCGCTCCAGAAAGCCGTCATGCCTTGCGGTTCCACAGGTCAAGAATAGAAGTTACAGTAAAGGTGGTACGGGGAGCGTCGAGGGCGGGGCACTCCAGAAGGAAGTGCTCCATTGTGTCCGGGGATATACTACATCTAGTGCAGATGGGGGATATAACGTTGTCAAGTTTGAATCTGAATTTATATTGCATTAGATTTGGGTGGTGGCCTGATCTGCACCGGGCGGGCTTAACTTGGTTTCAGCTGTACAGTGATTCTTCTGTAGGGGAGATGTTTGGGGGTGGGGTGTTTAGTAATTGTTATTGGGGCGATTTTGTAGATATGTGTTAGTTAATTGTGGATGGATGTGAGAGAGCCAAGACCTATTTGGGGTTGGGGAGGAATGTTTGTGTAGAAGTCATTATAAAGTTTGGCTTGGTGAGGAGGGGGGGATTTTAGTCTGTGTCGGGGGGGGTTGGAGAGTATTTGGTGGCATGGATGGGTTGGATTGAGAGTTTTCTGGAAAAATTGTGTCCCTACCATCTTCAAGTTGGTAGGGATGGGAAGGATGTGTGTCTCTTCATGTAAATGCTGGATGGGGGTTGTTTAGTACATTCAGTGATTATTCTAAGGGCATTGTTTTGTGTAACTTGCAATTTGTAGGTTGGATTGTGATAGTGCTGGGACCCACGCAGCTACGACGACCTTGATATTAGTTCTGGCGAGTTGTTTTTGCTAGATTGTGGTCAAGGGTGTGTTTTTGTCGCTGAAGTTGTGGTTGGGAAAGAGAGTTGGGAGGGGTGTTTTAATTTCCGTTGGTGAGAAGTAATTTGGTCGATGTGGGGGAGAACGTCATATGTGTCGTAAGTGGGTCCTAATATTTTTGGGGTTTTGTTTTAGGGGAAGGGGGTTGTTGTTCAGTGTAATTATGGGATGTTTCGGTGGCGGGTCAGTGGTTTAGGAGGGTAATGGAGGATTTAAGGGGGGAAGCTGTATTCTAATTGGTGAGTAGCTAAGTTTTCTAATAATTGTACGGTATTCTGGGTGTGCTGGTGGCTGTGTTTAAGTGGGTGTTGGGAAATGAGTGACTGATGTCGTCTGCGTAAGTATTAGTTTTGGTGGTTGGTTTGGTAGGGCGGGCAAGATCTGCTGATAAAGAGATTGAAGAGGAATGAAGAGAGAATGGCGCCCTGTGGTACGCCGTTTTGCAGTTTGATGGAGTGTGAGAGGGTGTTTTTATGAAGGACTTTGGCATATCTATTGGTAAGGAAATTTGAAAGCCACTTTTTATCATTGTTTTCTAGGGGGGATTGAAGAATTTTTTTGTATAAGGATATATGTGGGGACAGTGTCAAAGGCTTTGTTAATGTCGATGGCTGTAAGTATGGATCTGTGTGATGGGGATTGGTTGAAGACATTAATTATGTGTTGTGTGAGGGAGGTGAGGGCTGTTGTTTGTTGAATGATTTCCTTTAAATCCATGTTGGAATTCTGGGAGGGTATGTGTGGGGATATTTTTTTTTAATAGTATTTCTCCAGCAGTTTTGCTGATGGTGGAGAGAAGAGAGATTTGGCGATAGGAGGATGGGGAATTGGGGTCTTTTTTGGGTTTCAGTTTTGGGAGAATGAATGCTTGTTTCCAGATTGGGGGTATATAATTGAGTTTCCAAGATTTGTCTAAGATTTCTGTGATGAGGAGAATTGCTTTTCTTCCTAGGTGTTTCAGGTGGAAGTTTGAGATTGAGTCTGGTCCTGTTGCTGGTGATTTTTTAAGGGTTTTGATTATCTCTAATATCATGTTGGTTGTAAAAGGAGGTGGAGGGTTGTGATCTGAGGAAAGTTTTTTGAGTTGTTTTTTTGTTAACCTATTAATGGGGAGAGTAGGTTTACGGGAGATATTAGCGTAGTGTTTTGCGAGGCTGTCTGCTGTTGTTTTGGGGAAGGGAGGGAGTTTTTGGGTAAAGATGGGGGATTCGTGTGAGGGAGGGGGTTGTTTTGTGAGTTGTTTAGTTTTTTGATAACTTCTGCCAGGTTTTCTTATTATCTAGGCGTGAGATGTTGTTTTGTAGGTATTCTGTAAACTTATTAGTAGTGTTAGTGGTTATGAGATTTGAAATCTGAGTGTTTAGGTTAGTTATTTGGTTAGTGGTTAATATGCGTGTATGGTCCTGAGTTTTCGAAGGGACAGTTTCTTTGTATTAACTAAGTTGACTGGATTTCGGGTAACGTTTATAGGATTGTAGGATTTTTCTGTGTACCCTTAGGTATGTAAGATTTGGCGCTGATTTGATGAGTTAGTGTTCGTTTAAGTGAATGAATGGAGGTGGTTTAATGTTGTCTATTGTCATGTATTGGTATGTGGGGTTTAATAAGGGATTCGATATGGTTAGTGAATTCTGTCCAGTTTGCTTTTGTAGTTAGTAAATGTGGTTGTCTTTTTTTTGAGATTGGTAGGGGGAGGTCAGGGATATGAGGATAGGGAGGTGATCTGATTGTAGGTCGGTGGTTGTGTCCCAGGTTAGTCTGTGATGTAGGGAGAGGGAACAAAATGTGACGTCTGGTGAGGTAGGGGTTTGGTTGGCTTGGGGAGGGATTCTGGTGGGGAGTTTTTTTGAGTTAAGGATATTCAGGGATTCCAATTCATTAAGAATATGGTTGCCCCTCGAGGAATCAGATGGGTTAGCTCTTCAGTGACCAAGGCTAGGTGGTGTGCATTTTAGGTCGCTCTCCAAGATGAGATTTCTGGGTATGTTGGCTATTAGTCTTGATCAGGGGGGGAGTGAGTTGTTTTTGAGGGCGGGTTTGGGGTGGCCTCGCGGTGGCGAGTATAACGGTTGACGGATGTTTGTAGGAGGTCTTGGTTCGTGGTAAGTAGGAAAAGATTGGGATTTTTATTAGATGCGAGCGGGGAGTAGTGTGGAAGAGTTAGTAGTTGTAGTTTGATATGGTATGCTGTTGTGGATCGTGTTAAGAGGGAGTGGTGAGGAGGTTGGGCAGGGGAATATATCATCGTAACCATAGAATGTGGGGAGAGGGGTGTTTTGGGGCGGGGAGCTTCTTGTATAAGTAGCTTATGTGGACTATTGTAGATAAACTACACACACTATACAGGTATATAATTCAGTTCTATATATATATATATCTATATATATATATTATATATCTATATATATATATAATGGCTATTTATAAGTGGTTGAAGTATATATCTACTTTATATACTATATAGATATATATATAATATATAATATATATAGTATATATATATATATATATATATAATATATATATATTATAGACCCCCCCCCCTCACTCAACTTTGCCCCCCTAAATGCAATCTCTGCACTACGTACATATATATATATATATATAATATATATCTATATATACTATGTAATATATAGTATTATTATATAGTATATATATTATATATATTAATATATATATGGTATATATATACTTATATATATATATATATTATATATTATATATATAAACAAATAATTCTAGAAGAAGGAGATAGGTGAAGCAGACTAAACTAAAAATAACACTTAGACTGGAGAAGATGATATAAGTGGCTGTGCCCAACACGCGAGAGTAGTGGTTCGGTGTTAAAACGAAGCATACTAATAACCGTCGATAATTATCCAACTAAGATGACTTTTTCCGATTTATACATATGGAGAATATGATTCTGGGTGGTTTTAGAGCATTAAAGATTGTCTACGACCCGTCGCCCATTATCATATTCAAAT
>JABUQX010065972.1:0-5000 GCA_015478945.1 Trachelipus rathkii | reverse complement strand
TTCTTTTATCCTGCGACAATTATATTCCACAATTTCCTCTGAAAACCTAAGCTATTGTATTTTCTTTTGATTCAAATTTTATTATTTCAAAAGTTCTATTTTGTTTAAAGTTTTTATTCTTTTTAAATATATTTATTTTTAGAAAATCTATTTCATTATTAAATATTTTATGCTTTCACTAAAGAAAATTATATTCTTTTTATTAAAAATATGTACTTTACATACCCTAAAGCAGTAAAGCAGTGCCGAAAACATTATACTCCCCTCTACTCTCACTGGCAATCCCCGCCATGATCTATTGACTTACTGCTTTACAACATATTTGGTCATGTATTACGCATAAACATAACATAAAATAAGTTCTTTGTAAGAACATAATATATAATTTATTAAAAGCATTTTATGTTTCTACTTATTTTTTTTATTTTTAGTTAAAATATATCAAATGATCAATTGATCAATAGACCATGCTCTAATCAACCACACGCCCTATCCATCCATATTACCCGTGATCCTTTAATTAGGCGATTAAACCCATGATTAAATGATTAAATTTATAATTGAACAATCATTTGTACAACATAACCCAAAAATATTTTTCTTGCATAAACATTACATGAAATTATTAAAACATTTCATGTTTTAACTAAATTTTATTCTTTTTATTAAAAATATCAACTATAAGTGATTAAAGTCACATTTAAGTATCAATGTTGCATAAGCAATATATAAAATTTTAAAAACATTGCGATGTGGTCAAATTTCAGCTACATGCACTACTGATAAATTTCACTAGATTAGAATACAATGCTATCACGAACAGCTGGTTCATTATATAACCAAATAATATACCAATACCCTACCTAACCTAAAAACGAGGCCGAGCAAAAAAAAACATATCGTATTAACATATATATATATAGTATTATATATATATATATAATATATATATATATATATATTAATATAATATATATATATATATATATATATATTAATATATATATAATATATATATATATATAATATATTTATAATAATAATATATATATATCAATAAATACCACAATGTCTCTCAAGTGCCCTGCATAAATACTGTTAACATAATAATTCCTAACGTGAATAAAGTAACTAAACGAAGTAAACCTTATTTGTCATAACCTCGCCAAGACCGAACATTGACCAACATATTGACATATAAATTATGAATAACTTCTAGCATAACAAAGTGTCCGCTTATCAAAACACTAACCTTTGGAACTATACTAGGTTTAACCTTCTATCACTACGCCAGCGAAAAACTTAATCTACCCTTTCAATATCTATCATATCATCAACAGCTAACGGAGTAATATCTAACAAAACTTAACATTTCCTAGTAAAACTAGTATAGCCTAACAGATCCAACCAACTGAACTACAATAAATATTACGCATTACCGAATCCTAGTGTATCATATACAACCGTGCTCATGCTAACTTAGTACGTAACTCTGATCATTTACTTGAAAGATGTTTTGTACAACTTAACAAACTATCCTACCTAACAATACTAGGATTAACCTAGATTAATAACTCAGCTGTGGTACCCTAAGGTTTCTCTCACTCATCTTCTAAGGATAGTAAAATTAAATTTCAAGAGTTCATTATTTAATAAAGTTCCAAAAGAAATTCATCTTATCCCTACGAGAAGTCCCATTTTGGGGTCACCTCACGAACGGGGTATGAAATTCCATTTGGGGGGTCACCCCACGAAGCGAGCATCACCCCTCCGAAGGATGAGTAAGGCCTCAGCCTTTAGGTATATACATCGTACCTGCTCTAGTAATAATCTGGTACGTACTGACCCGAGCCTCTGATGTAAGTTTATGAAGACCAGCAAGTATTATCTAATTGTAAGGACTAGCACGTAGGAAAGAATTGTGAGGACTGATAATAATCTTTTAGTAGCATCTCATTTAGTATGACGTTTTCAAATATATATATATATATATATATATATATATATATATATATATATTATATATATATATATATATATATATATACATATATATATATATATATATATATATATATATATATATATATATATATATATATATATATATATATATATATATATTATATATATATAGTGGTGACGGCTTTAGAGGACAGATTTCGGAAGGGACAGCAAATGTAACGAAAGTAAATATAATGATGATAATGAAGAGTTTCAATGGCATAAAAAGCATAAATGAATTTGCAGCTATTGTAAATTATTATTTTTGTTGTTATTTTTATTCCTGGTATTATTGTTATTTATATCGCTCCTAGCTCAGGGTAGAGCACTCCTAGCAAACGAGGGGCCCCAGGTTCGAGACTGTGTTTGAGCGAGAGAATGCGAGCTAATTTTCTACTAATTCTAGTTTCTTCCCTCCAGACGTTAATGAGTATATTGGAAGCGTGATTTGCTACCAATGGAAAACTTTCCGGCATATATAATATGCCTGGAGAGCCAGCGAATTGGTCGTAAGTCCGCGTTCCCAAGGACCTTTCTTGACGGGTCAGACTGACAGGGCGCAAGTCCTTCCAGGGGTCTGGTTTTTTTATTATTATTGTTATTATTTGCAGTTCCCCCTCAAAATGTTCTTTTGAACCAATAATGTATATATATATATATATATATATATATATATATTATAATATAATATATATAATATAATATATTATATATATATATAATAATATAATTATATATATATATATATATATATATAATATATATCATATATTATATATAGTATATATATATATATATAATATTATATTTTATATTATATATTATTTATATTATATATATATATATATATATAATAATTATATATATTTATATATATATATATTATATTCTATTTTATATATATATATATATATTATATATTATATATATATATATATATATATATATTATATATATAATATATATATTATATATATATATTATATATATTACATATAATTATATTACTTATATATATATATATAGTATATATATATATAATATATATATATATATATATATATATATATATAGTATATATATATATATACTATATGCTATATATATCTATTATATATATAGTATATATATATATTTTTTTATATATATATATATATATATATACTATATATATATATATATATACTATATTATATATATATATATATATCTATATATAATATTTAATATATATATTAATATATATATATAATATATCGTTATATATATATATATTGAATAAGGTTATGCATTAACCGCAAGTGTCAATAGGAATTTGATAAAAAGTACCCTTTCTGAGCTATTCACCTGTTGGGATTGAACTGGCCCTAGCGAATAAACGCGTATGTGTTTGCCCAACAAACGCACGATGGAGCTAAAAGAAAAACGCGAGAATTTCTTCCTGTGGGAATATTCACCCACCAGACGGAATACGCGCTCTTACTCCACAAGTCGGGCGTTAGGGGTTGAACAGGGCACCGCACAAGGTGAAGAAAACTCAGCAAACCGGGGATCAATTTTATTGATAAGGTAACTGCATTAACCGCAGTGTCAATAGGTATTGATAAAAGTACCCCTTCTGATCTATTCCTGTTGAGGATTGAACCTGGCCTAGCAGTAAGATTTGCTGAGTATCTTTTCACCTTGTGTGGTGCCCTGTTTGACCCTACGCGAGTGTGGAGGAAGAGCGCGTGATGTCTTCCTTGGTGGGTGATTATATTCACCACAGGAAGAATTCTTAGCGTTCTTCTTTTAGTCCATCGTGCCGTGTGGTCAAACATACCGTTTTATCTTGCTGGGCCGTTCAATTACAACAGGGTGAATTTTAGCTCGAAAGGGGTACTTTATCAATATATATTAATAGATATATATATATATATTACTTATTATTATAATATATATATATATATATATATTATATATATATATATATATATATATATTTTATATATCTAATATATATTATATTGTCACAATTCTGTTTTGTCGCATATTTGGATGTAGTAATTAGGGCAGTGAGGGAGGAGGGGGAGGACTTGGATGGAGATGTGATGGCTTATGCGGATGATCTGGCGTGCTGGAGGTGAAGACGGAGATAAACTTTGAGGAGGGTGTGTTGGTTTTGATAGTAACGAAGAAGCGGGCTGTGCATGAACGTGATTAAAGAGATTATGTAGTTAGTAGAGAGGAGGGAAGAAGAGTTGGTGCTGCGAGTGGATGGTGTGGGTTTATAAAACGTAGGAATTACAAGCTTCTGGGGGAATTTTGGTAAGAGAGGGGGAAGTCTTGGAGATTGCAAGCAGAATTGATAAGTACGGGAGAACAGTTAGAGCTTTGTATCCTATCATTAGGGATAATGAGATTGGAGGGGAGGTGAAGAAGATAATTTTCGAGAGATTTTAACACCGGTTCTTCTGTATGGGGCGGAAACATGGAGTATGACAACAAGAGAGGAGAGCAAAGTGCAGACTGCTGAAATGAATGTGAGCGATGGCCGGAAAGACCAGGAGGGATAGAGTGAGAAACGAAAGAATTAGAGAAGGTATAGGAGTAATACCTATTATTAAAGTAGATGTAGCAAGACTAAGGTGGTGGGAACATTTGGAAAGGATGGAGCGTAGCGGGTGCCCAGGAGAAGGTGGGACTCGGAGAACGAAGGAGGCACCAAGGAAGAAGACACCGAAGAATGGAAGAACTCCGTAGAGGTTGTTGAGAGAATCAACTGCCCATATATGATTCAGCTGATCGAAGAACGGGTCTTGAAGATAGAAGGGAGTGGAAGAAGAGGTTGGCCGTGCTGAAGGCTCATAATGACTCCTGGGAGCGGATGGTAAGAGTAAGATATATATATATATAATATATTATATATTATATAATTATTATATAATATATATATCTATATATATTATATTAATATATATATACTATAATATATATTTATATATATTATATATATA
>JABUQX010065971.1:0-17572 GCA_015478945.1 Trachelipus rathkii | reverse complement strand
TTGTTGTTGAGAGGATATATATATATATATATATATATATATATATATATAATATATATATAATATAAATAATATATATATATATAATATAATATATATATTTATATATATAAATATATATATTATATATATATATTATGAGTGGGCAGGATACGTTACTCCGCTACTCCGTTACTAACGGAATTAGTTTTTCGATTTTTATTTGGCTGGGGTTATGAAAGAACTAGAGGTGAGGGTGGCAGAGGATGGTGTTAGAATTATGGAGAATGGAAGAGAGTGAAACGTGCCCTACCAATTATATCCGGATGATTTGGTTTTGTGAGGCGAATCTGAAGAGAGTTTGAGATGATTGGTAGAGAGATTTGGCAGGGTGTGTAAAAGATGTTGTCATCTTCTAATTTGGATAGCTGTGCACTGCTAACTCGATGGATTTAGTTCTTTTCAGGTCTATAATTTTGCTTGAAGTTGCTGTTCTTGAAAATTGGAATCACGTGGCCAAATTCCTTGTTCTTCAATATTGGAACCGGACCCCAAGATTGTTCTTTATATTTGCAGCCCGCAGAGGCTGTCACGACCTCATTCCTTAATTAACATTGTCAGTTTCTTATCTCTTTATATTGGGGTCAACCTGACCCCAGTGCTTTGTTCTTTTAAAATAGAGTCACGTGACCCAAAGTTGCTTGTTCTTTATATAGGGGTAATTACTCAGTTATTGATCTTTATATTGGGGTTCACCTGACCCCAGCTTGCTGTTCTTGTTTTATCAGTTTTTGTCTTCATATTGGGTCAGGTGAACCCAGTATCTTGTTCTTAATAATGGCGTTACGTTACCCCCATTTCCTTATTCTTATATTTGGGTTAACATGACCTAGTTGCTTCTTCTTATTTGGTGAATTACATATTTGCGCAAACGAAATACAAAGCAGTTGCCAGATACTTGGATATATATATTATTATAATATAATATATAGATATAATATATATATAATATATATAATAATATATATATAATATATATATTATATATATATATATATATATATATATATATATATTATATATTATTGGGTGGGCAGGTTACGTTACTGCGCGTCTCCGTTTTTCAGTACTAACGGAATAAGTTTTTCGATTTTTATTTGGCTGGGGGTGTATAAAAACTAGAGTGAGGGTGGCAGGAGGATAGGTGTTAGATGTATGAGAGAATGGACGAGAGTGAAACGTGCCCTACCCATTATATCCGGATGATTTGGTTTTGTGATTCGAATCTGAAGAGAGTTGAGATGATTGGTAGAGAGATTTGGCCGTGTGTAAATGATGTTGTCATCTTCTAATTTGGATAGCTGTGCACTGGTAACTTGATGGATTTAGTTCTTTTCAGGTCTATAATTTTGCTTGAAGTTGCTTGTTCTTGAAATTGGAGTCACGTGGCCCAAATTCCTTGTTCTCAATATTGGGTAACCTGACCCCAGTGATATTTCTTTATATTGCTGTCACGGACCTCAGTTCCTTGTAATTTTACATTGTCAGTTTCTTTCTATATTGGTACCTGACCCCAGTTGCTTTTCTTTAAAATAGGCGTCACGGACCCAATTGCTTGTTCTTTATATAGGGGTCATGTGACTCAGTTGTTTGATCTATATTGGGTTCACCTGACCCAGCTTGCTTGTTCTTTGTTTTATCAGTTTTTTTCTTTATATTGTGGTCACGTTACCCCAGTTGCTGTTCTTAAAAATGGGGTTACGTTACCCCATTTCCTTATTCTTTATATTGGGGTTACATGACCCTAGTTGCTTCTTCTTTATTTTGGTGTATTAATATTTGGCAAACGAAATACAAAAGCATTTGCCAGATATATATAGATATATATATATTATATATATATATATATATAATATATATATATATATATATATATATATATAATATATATATATATATATATATATATATATATATATATATATATATATATATTTAGTGTGGCAGTATACTTACTCCTCTCTCCCTTATAAGGAATAAGTTTTCGATTAATTATTTGCTGGGGTTATGAAAGAACTAGAGTTGAGGGTGGCAGAGGATGGTGTTAGAATTATGGAGAATGGAAGAGAGTGAAACGTGCCCTACCTATTATATCCGGATGATTTGGTTTGGTGAGGCGAATCTGAAGAGAGCTTGAAGAGATTGGTAGAGAGATTGCAGGGTGTGTAAAAGATGTGTCATCTTCTAATTTGATAGCTTGCACTGTAGACTTGATGGATTTAGTTCTTTTCAGGTCTATAATTTTGCTTGATGTTGCTTGTTCTTGAAATTGGAGTCACGTGGCCCAAATTCCTTGTTCTCAATATTGGGGTAACCTGACCCCAATGATTGTTCTTTATATTGCGGTCACGGACCTCAGTTCCTTGTAATATATTGTCAGTATTCTTATTCTTGCTATATTGGGTCACCTGACCCCAGTTGCTTGTCTTTTAAATAGTGTCCACGTGACCCAAGTTGCTGTTCTTTATTATCAGGTCATGGACTCATTATTGATCTTATATTGGCGTCACCTGACCCCAGTTGTTTTTCTGTTTATCAAGTTTTTTGTCTTCAATATTGGTCAGGTGTAACCCAGTATCTGTCTTAATAAATGGGGTTACGTTTACCCCATTTCCTATATTCTTTATATGTGGGTTACATGACCCTAGTGCTTCTTTTATTTGGTGAATTAATATTTGGCAAACGAAATACAAAAGCAGTTGCCAGATACATTGGATATATATATATATATATATATAATATATTATATATATTATATATATATATATATATATATATATATATATATAATATATATATATATATATATATATTATATATTATATATTGAGTGGCAGAACGTTACTCGCTTCTCCGTTACTAACGAATAAGTTTTCGATTTTTATTGGCTGGGTATGAAAAATAAGCGAGTGCAGAGGATGGTTTAGAATTATGGAGAAGACGAGAGTAAAAACGTGCGCCTACCTATTAGATCCGATGATTTGGTTTTGTTATGTCGAATCTGAGAAGTTTGATGATATTGTAGAGAGAATTTGGCATGTGTGTAAATGATGTTGTCATCTCTAATTGGGATAGCTGTTGCACTGTAAACTTGATGGATTATTCTTTCCATGTCTATAACTTTTGCTTGAAGTTTCTTTTCTGTAAATTGAGCACGTGGCCCAAATTCCTTTGTTTTCATTTTCGGATATCCCCAAAGCCATTGTTCCCTTTTCCATAAACCTTTTTAATTTCATGTCAGTTTTTGACCTATTTAATCTCAGTGGATGGGGGTAATAGGGTCCACCAAACCCAAGTGCTTGTTCTTTATATAGTGTCATGTGACTTCAGTTGTTTGATCTTTATATTGGGTCACCGACCCCAGTTGCTTGTTCTTGTTTTATCAGTTTTTGTTCTTCATATTGGGTCAGGTGACCCAGTATCTTGTGCTATAATGGGGTTACTTACCCCTATTTTCCTTATCTTTATATGGGTTACATTACCCCTAGTTGCTTCTTTCTTTATTTTGGTGTATTTATAAATTGGCAACGAAATACAAAAGGCAGTTGCCAGATACATTGGGATATATATATATATATATATATATATAATATATATATAATAAATATAATATATAAATATATATATATAATATATATATAATAATATATATATATATAATATAATATATATATATTATATATAATATATATATAATATATATTATTATATTGAGGGGCACGTAATACCTTTCACAGTTTCTCCTCTACTAACGGAATAAGTTTTTCGATTTTTATTTCGCTGGGGTTATGAAAGAACTAGAGGTGAGGGTGGCAGAGGATGTTATCAGAATTATGGAGAATGGACGAGAGTGAAACGTGCCCTACATCCGGATGATTTGGTTTTGTGATTCGAATCTGAAGAGAGTTTGAGATGATTGGTAGAGAGATTTGGCAGGGTGTGTAAATGATGTTGTCATCTTCTAATTTGGATAGCTGTGCACTGGTAACTTGATAGATTTAGTTCTTTTCAGGTCTAAATTTTCTTGAAGTGGCTTGTTCTGAAATTGATCACGTGCCCCAAATTCCTTGTTCTCAAATTGGCGGTAACCTGACCCCATGATTGTTCGTTTAAGCGTCACGACCTCAGTCCTTTAATTTACATTGCAGTTTCTTATTCTTTATATGGTCACCTACCCCAGTTGCTTTGTTCTTTAAAATAGGGTACGTGAACCCAAGTGCTTGTTTCTTTATATAGGGTCATGTGACTCAGTTATTTGATCTTTATGGGGTTACCTAACCCCCAGTTGCTTGTTCTTTGTTTATCAGTTTGTCTCATATTGGGTCAGGGAAGCCCAGTAATCTGTTCTAATAATGGGTTACGTTACCCCATTTCCTTATTCTTTATATTTTACATGACCCTAGTTGCTTCTTCTATATTTTGGTGAATTAATATTTGGCAAACGAAA
The DNA here is from genome assembly GCA_015478945.1 of Trachelipus rathkii. Lineage (NCBI taxonomy): Eukaryota > Metazoa > Arthropoda > Malacostraca > Isopoda > Trachelipodidae > Trachelipus > Trachelipus rathkii. The sequence continues at coordinate 13,086 of JABUQX010065971.1, read as the reverse complement.
TATACACATTTGCATATTACAGGATATATATATTATATATATTATACGGTATATTATATATATATATTATATATAATATATATATATTAAATATATAATATATGATAATTAAATATATATATATAATATTGATGGGCAGGATACGTTACTCCGCTCTCCGTTACTAACGAATAAGTTTTTTTCGATTTTATTTGGCTGGGTTATGAAAGAAACTAGAGGTGAGGTGGCAGAGGTGGTGTTAGATTATGGAGAAAAGACGAGAGTAAACGTTCCCTACCTATTATATCCGGATGATTTGGTTTTTGTGATTCGAATCTGAAGAGATTTGAGATGATGTAGAGAGATTGGCAGGTGTGTTAAATATTTGTCCTTCTAATTTGGATAGCTGTGCACTGGTAACTTGATGGATTTAGTTCTTTTCAGGTCTATAATTTCCTTGAATGCTTGTTCTTGAAAATTGAGCAACGTGGCCCCAAATTCCTTTTCTCAATATGGTTAACCTGACCCAATATTATTCTTTATATTCGGCACGACCTCATTCCTTGTAATTTACATTGTCCAGTTCTTATTCTTTTATATGGCACCTGACCCCAGGTTTTCTTTAAAATAGGGTTCACGTGACCAATTGCTTTGTTCTTTATAGTAGCATGTACTCAGTTGTTGAATCTTTATATTGGGGTCACCTGACCCCAGTTCTTGTCTTGTTTTCATCAGTTTTTTTGTTCTTCATATTTGGAGGTCAGGTAAACCCAGTTATCTGTTCTCTAATAATGGGTTACGTTACCCCATTTCCTTATTCTTTATATTGAGGTTACATGACCCTAGTTGCTTCTTCTTTATTTTGGTGAATTAATATTTGGCAAACGAAATAAAAGCAGTGCCAATACATGGGAGATATATATATAATATAATATAATATATATATATATATATATAAATATATAATAATATATAATATATATATATATATATATATATATATATATATATATATTATATTGTGGAGGCAGCTGCGTTTCGCCGTCTTCTCCGTCCTGACGTGTAAGTTTTTCGATTTATTTGGCTGGTTATGAAAGAACTAGAGGTCTGGGGGGCGGGGGATCGTGTTAGATGGAGAATGGACGAGAGTGAAACGTGCCCTACCTATTATATCCGGGATGATTTGGTTTGTGATCGAACTGAAAGAAGAGTTTGAATGATTGTAGAAGAGAATTTAGGCAGGGTTGTGTAAATGATGTTTCATCTTCTAATTTGGATAGCTGTGCACTGGTAACTTGATGGATTTAGTTCTTTTCAGGTCTATAATTTTGCTTGAAGTTGCTTGTTCTTGAAATTGGAGTCACGTGGCCCAAATTCCTTGTTCTCAATATTGGGGTAACCTGACCCCAGTTGATTGTTCTTTATATTGCGGTCACGGACCTCAGTTCCTTGTAATTTACATTGTCAGTTTCTTGTTCTTTATATTGGGGTTACCTGACCCCAGTTGCTTGTTCTTTATAATAGGGTCACGTGACCCAAGTTGCTTGTTCTTTATATAGGGGTCATGTGACTCAGTTGTTTGATCTTTATATTGGGGTCACCTGACCCCAGTTGCTTGTTCTTTGTTTTATCAGTTTTTTGTTCTTCATATTGGGGTCAGGTGAACCCAGTATCTTGTTCTTAATAATGGGGTTACGTTACCCCATTTCCTTATTCTTTATATTGGGGTTACATGACACTAGTTGCTTCTTCTTTATTTTGGTGTATTAATATTTGGCAAACGAAATACAAAAGCAGTTGCCAGATACATTGGGATATATATATATATATTTTTTTTTTAATATTATATATATATAATATATATATATATATTAATATACTATATATATATATATAATATATATATATTGAGGGTGGCAGGATACGTTACTCCGCTTCTCCGTTACTAACGGAATAAGTTTTTTGATTTTTATTTGGCTGGGGTTATGAAAGAATAGAGGTGAGGGGGCAGAGGATGTGTTAGAATTATGAGAATGGACGAAGAGTGAAACGTGCCCTACCTATCTATTATCCGGATGATTTTAAGTTTTTTGATTCGAAATCTAGAGAGAGTTTGAGATGATGCGTATAGAGAATTTGCAGGTGTGTAAAAGGATCTTGTCATCTTCTAATTGGATAGCTGTGCACTGGTAACTTGATGGATTTAGTTCTTTTCATCTCTAATTTTGCTTGAAGTTGCTTGTTCTTGAAATTGGAGTCACGTGGCCCCAAATTCCTTTGTTCTCGAATATTGGGGTACCTACCCCAATGGATTTTCGTTTATATTGCGGTCACGACCTCAGTCCTATGTATTTACGATTGTCAGTTTTCTTATTCTTTATATTGGGGTCACCTGACCCCAGTTCTGCTTGATTCTTTAAAATGGTCACGTAACCCCAGTTGCTTTTCTTTATATTAGGGTCATGTGAACCCAGTTATTGGTTCTTTATATTGAGGTCACCTGACCCCAGTGCTTGTTCTTTGTTTATCAGTTTTTGTTCTTCATATCTGGGGTCAGTGAACCCAGTATCTTTTCTTAAATAAATGGGTTACGTTACCCCAATTTCCTTATCTTTATATTGGGTTACATGACCCTACGTGCTTCTTCTAGATTTGAGTGAATAATATTTGGCAAACGAAATACAAAAGCAGTTGCCAGTTAATTTTGAAGAGTAGTATATATATATATAAATATAATATAATATATATATAAGATATATATAGTATATAAATATATAATATATATATATATATAATATATAATATATAATATATATATTATATATATATATATTGAGTGGCAGGATACTACTTCCGCTTCTCCGTTACTAACGGAATAAGTTTTTTGATTTTTATTTGGCTGGGGTTATGAAAGAACTAGAGGGAGGTGGCAGAGGATGGTGTCAGAATTATGGAGAAGGACGAGAGTGAAACGTGCCCTAACCTATATATCCGGATGATTGTTTTGTGATTCGAATCGTGGAAGAGAGTTTGAGATATGGTAGAGAGATTGGCAGGGGGTAAATGATGTTGTCATTTCATTAATTGGAAGCTGTTCATGTACTTTTTGAGATTAGTTCTTTCAGGTCTATAATTTTGCTGAAGTTGCTTGTTCTGAAAATTGGAAAGTCACGTGGTTCCCAAAATTCCCTTGTTCTCAATATTGCGGGTAACCTGACCCCAGTGATTTTCTTTATATTGCGGTCACGGACCTCAGTTCTTTGTAATTTACATTGTCAGTTTCTTGTTCTTTATATTGGGTTACCTGACCCCATTGCTTGTTCTTTAAAATAGGGTCACGTGACCCAAGTTGCTGTCTTATATAGGGTCATGTGACTCAGTGTTTATCATTATAATTGGGTCACCTGACCCCAGTGCTGCTTTGTTTTATCAGTTTTTTTTTTCATATTGGGGTCAGGTGAACCCAGTATCTTGTTCTTAATAATGGGGTACCCCATTTCCTTATTCTTTATATTGGGGGTACAATGACCCTATTTGCTTTTCTTTATTTTGGTGTATTAAAATTTGGCAAACGAAATACAAAAAGCGTTCAGATACATTGGGAGATATATATATATATAATATCTATATATATATATATATATATTAGATATATATATATATATATATATATATAATATATATATATAATAATATATATATATATATATATATATATATATATATAATATAAATATATATAATATATATATATTGAGGTGGCAGGATACGTACTCCGCTTCTCCTTACTAACGGAATAAGCTTTTTCGATTTTATTTGCTGGTTATGAAAGAACTAGAGGGAGGTGGGCAGAGGATGGTGTTAGAATTATGGAGAATGAAAGAGTGAAACGTGCCCTACCTATTATATCGGTATTTGTTTTGTGAATTCGAATCTAGAAGAGAAGTTTGAGATGATTGTAGAGAGATTTTGCAGGGTGTATAAGATGTTGTCATCTTCTAATTTGGATAGCTGGTTGCACTGGTAACTTGATGATTAGTTCTTTCAGGTCTTATAATCTTGCTTGAAGTTGCTGTTCTTTGAAATGAGCACGTGGCCCAAATCCTTGTTCTTCAAATTGGTAACCTGACCCAATGATGTTCTTTAAATAGCCGTTCACGACTCATTCCTTAATTACATGTCAGTCTTATCTTTAATTGGTCACCTGACCCCAGTTCTTTTCTTAAAATAGGTCACGTTGACCCAAGTTGCTTTTCTTATTATAGGGTTCATTGACTCAGTTATTGATCTATATTGGTCCACCTACCCCAGTTGCTTGTCTTTGTTTTTATCAGGTTTTTGTTCTTCAATTGGGTCAGGAACCCAGTATTCTTGTTCTTAATAATGGGGTTACGTTTACCCCATTTCCTTATTCTTATATGGTTACAGACCTATTGCTTCTTCATATTTGGTGGAATTAAATTTGCAACGAATACAAAAGCAAGCAGTTGCCAGATACATATGGAGATATAATATATATATATATATATAAATATATATAATATTATATATATATAATAAAATATATATATATATATATATATATAAATTATAATTATAATATTTATAAATATTATATATATTATATATATATAATATATATTAGTTACTATATATATATATATATATATATATAATATATATTAGGGGGCAGGATACGTTACTCCGCTTCTCCGTTACTAACGGAATAAGTTTTTCGATTTTTATTTGGCGGTTATAAAAGAACTAGAGGTGAGAGTGCAAGGATGGTTTAGAATATTGAGAATGGACGAGAGAAAACTGCACCACCTACTATTAGATCTGATGATTTGTTTGTATTCGAATCTGAGAGAGTTTGAGATGATTGGTATAAAATTTGCACCAGGGTGTGTAAATGATGTTTCATCTTCTAATTTAGATAGCTGTTGCACTGTAAAACTTGATGATTTTAGTTCTTTTCAGGTTATAATTTGCTTGAATGCTTTGTTTGAAATTGGAGTCACTGTCCCAAATTCCTTTGGCTCAATATGGTAACCTGACCCATGATGTTCTTAATATCGGTCACGGACCTCATTCTTTGTGTAAGTTTTACATGTCAGTTTTGTTCTTTATATTGGGTTACCTGACCCCAGTTGCTTGTTTTTTAAAATAGGTCCACGTGACTCCAGTTTGCTGTTCTTTATAAGGGTCATGTACTCATTGTTATCTTTATATTGGTCACCTGACCCCAGTTGCTTTTCTTGTTTATCAGTTTTTTTTCTTCATATTGGCAGGTTGAACCCAGTATCTTGTCCTTAATATGTTACGTTACCCCATTCCTTATTCTTTATATTGGGGTTACATGACCCTAGTTGCTTCTTCTTTATTTTGTTGTATTAATATTTGGCAAACGAAAAATACAAAAGCAGTTGCCAGATACATTGGATATATATATATATATATATATATATAATAAATATATTAATATATATTATTATATTATAATATTCATATATATATATAATATATATATATATATATATATATAATAAATATATATATAAATTATATTATATATTGATTGGCGGATACGTTACTCCGCTCTCCCGTTACTAACGGAAGTAAGTTTTCATTTATGCTGGGTTATGAAGAACTAGATGAGGTCAAGAGGTGTTGATATGGAAGAAATGGACGAGATGATGAAACGGTCCCTACCTATTATATCCGATGATTTTGTTTGTGATGTCGAATCTAGAAGAAGTTGAGATGAATTGGTAGATAGATTGGAGGGTTGTTGTAAAAGATGGGTCATCTATTCTTTAATTGGATAGCGGTTGCACTGTAACTTGATGATTGTTTCTTTCAGGTCTATAATTTTGCTTGAAGTTGCTTGTTCTTGAAATTGGAGTCACGTGGCCCAAATTCTGTTCTCAATATTGGGGTAACCTGACCCCAATGATTGTTCTTTATATTGCGGTCACGGACCTCAGTTCCTTGTAATTTACATTGTCAGTTCTATTCTTTATATGGTACCTGACCCCATGTTGCTTGTTCTTTAAGAATATGGTCACTGTACCCATAAGTTGCTTGTCTTAGTATAGGTCATGTGACTCAGTTATTTGATCTTTATATTGGGGTCACCTGACCCCAGTTGCTTGTTCTTTGTTTTATCAGTTTTTTGTTCTTCATATTGGGGTCAGGTGAACCCAGTATCTTGTTCTTAATAATGGGGTTACGTTACCCCATTTCCTTATTCTTTTATATTGGGGTTACATGAGCCTAGCTGCTTCTTCTTTATTTTGGAATATTAATATTTGGCAAACGAAATACAAAAGCAGTTGCCAGATACATTTGAATATATTATATATTATATATATATAATAATTATAATATATATTTATATATATATAATATATAAATAATATATATATATATATATATATATAATATATATATAGTAATATATATATATATATATATATATTGAGGTGCACTGGATTCATAATCCGCTTCCTCCGTTACTAACGGAATATAGTTTTCGATTTTATTGGCTGGGGTTATGAAAGGTAACTAGAGGTGAGTGGCAAGATGTGTTAGAATTATGAGAATGGACGAGAGTGAAACGTGCCCTACCTATTATATCCGGATGATTTAGTTTTGTGATTCGAATCTAGAAGAGAGTTTGAGATAGATTCACGGACTAAGAGAGATTTTGCAGAGCGTGCTGTAAAAGACTGTTGTCATCTTCTAATTTGCGATAGCTGACTGCACTGGTAAAACTTGATGCGATTTAGTTCCTTTTCAGCATCTATTAATTTTAGCTTAGAAGTTGCTTGTTCTTGAAAGTTGAGAATCACGTGGCCCAAATTCCTTGTTCTCCACTATTGGCGGTACCGACCCCACATGATTGTTCTTTATACTCTGCGGTCACGGACCTCCAAAAAGTTCCTATGAATTTACAATTGTCAGTTTCTATTCCTTTATGAAATTGGGTCACCTGACGCCCAAAAAGTTGCACTTGTCTTTAACAAAATAGGAGTCACGTGCACCCAAGTTGCTTCGTTCATTACTATAGGAGGTCATGTGACTCAGTAGTTTGATCATTGTAATTGGGGTCAACTGACCCCAGTTGCTTGTTCTTTGTTTTATCCGTTTTTTGTTTTTCATATTGGGGTCAGGTGAACCCAGTATCTGGTTCTTAATAATGGGGATTACGTTACCCCATTTCCTAATATTCTTAATTATATCTGGGGTTACATGACCTTAGTTGCTTCTTCTTTATTTTTGTGTAATTAAAATTTGGCAAACGAAATACAAAAGCAGTTACCAGATACATTGGGTGCTGGTTGTGCCCTATATACTACTATATATATATATATTATTATATATATATATAATATATATAATACTATATATATATAACATATATATATATAATATATATAATATAAATATAATAATACTAATATATATATATATATATATATACTCATATATATATATATATACAACGTATATATATACTATAATATATATATATAGTATATAATAGAATATAATATAGATTATATATATAATATATAGAGGGTGGGCAGGATACGTTACTCCGCTTCTCCGTACTAACGGAATAAGTTTTTCGATTTTATTTGGCTGGGGGGTTATGAAAGAACTAGAAGGTGAGGGTCGCAGAGGATCGGTGTTAGAATATATGCGAAGAATGGACGAAGAGTGCAAAACGTGCCCTACACCTATTATATTCCGGATGACTCTCGGTTTGTGATTCGAATACTGAAGAGCAGCTTTGAGAATGATTGGTAGAGAGACTATTCGGCCAGGGTGGAAATGAGGTTGTCATCTTCTAATGTGGATAAAGCTGTATGCCAACTAGTAACTATGATGGAATTTAGTTCTTTCACGCTCTATATTTGCTTGAAGTTGCTTGATTCTTGAAATTGGAGTCACGTGGCCAAAATCCAATTGTTCTCAACTATTGGGTGTAATCCTAAGAACCCCAGTCATTGTATCTTTATATTGCGTCACAGGACCTCAGTTCCTATGCTAAATTACATTGTACAGTTTCTTGTATTATTTTATTGTGGTTACCTGACCCCAGTTGCTTGTTCTTTAAAAAATTAGACGGTCACGTGACCCAAGTTGGCTGGTTCTTTATATATAGGTCATGCTGACTCAGTTGTCTTGATACTTTATATTGGGTCACCTGACCCCCAGTTGCCCCTTGTTCTTATATCTATTATCCAGTTTTTTTGTTCTATCAGTATTGGGCGTCAGTAGTCGAACCCAGTATCATATGTTCTTAATAAATGGGGGTTACGTTACCCCATTTCCCTATTCTTTATATTGGGGTTACAAGACCCTAGTTGCTTCGTTCTTTATTTTGGCTGTATTAATATTTGGGCAAACGCAAATACAAAAAGCAGTTGCCAAGATACATTGGGAGAGCTAAATATATTATATATATACTATATACTAATATTATATATAATATCATATTATAATATATATATATATAGATATAATATAATATATACTATATATACTATACTATATATATATATATATATATATATATATATAATATATATATATATATATAATATATAATATATATATATATATATATATTGAGAGGTGGGCAGGATACGTTAACTCCGCTTGCTCCCGTTACTAAACGCCGACATAAGTTTTTCGATTTTAATTTGGACTGGGAGGTATGAAAGAATAGCAGGTTGAGCGCGGCGCAGAGAGATGGTGTTAGAATTATGGAGAATGGACAGAGGAGTAAACGTGCCCATAAACCTATTATATCCGATGATTTCGCGCTTTTGTGATTCGAATCTGAAGAGAGTTCTGAGATGATTGTAGAAGAGCATGTTGCAGGTGTGTAAATGATGTTGTCATCTTCTAATTTGGAATAGCTGTCACTAGGTAACTTGATGGAGACAGTTGCTTTTCAGGTCTATAATTTTGCTTGTAGTTGCTTGGTCTTGAAATTGGAGTCACGTGGCCCAAATTCCTTGTTCTCAATATTGGGGTAACCTGACCCCAGTGATTGTTCTTTATATTGCGGTCCGGATCTCAGTTCCTTGTACTTTACCTTGTCAGTTTCTTGTTCTTCTTTATATTGGGGTTACCTGACCCCAGTTGCTTGTTGCTTTATAATAGGGCCACGTGACCCAAGTTGCTTGTTCTTTATATAAGGGTCATGTGACTCAGTTGTTTTTGATCTTTATATTTGGGTCACCTGACCCCAGTTGAGCTGGTTCTTTGTTTTATCAGTTCTTTTTGTTCTTCATTATGGGGTCAGAGTGAACCCCAGTATCTTGCTTCTCACATCAATGGGGTTACGTTACCCCATTCGTCCTTATTCTTTATATAATGGCGGGTACATGACCCTAGTTGCCTGCTTCTTTATTTGCGTGAATATAAATACTTTGGCAACACGAAACTACAAAAAGCAGTGCCAATACAATTGGAGAACGAATATAAATACTACATATAATAATAATACATATATATATATATTATATATATATATACATATAACTATATATATATATATATTATATAAATATATATAGATGAAATGATTTTTAGGCTCCCACTAACACAACCCACTATACTATATAATTACTATATTATATAATATATAATATATAATATTATAATATATATATATATATATATATTATAAATATATATACTCATAATATAATTAGAGGTGGGAAGGATACGTTACTCCGCTTCTATCCGTTACAACAGAATAAGTTTTCGATTCTTTCATTTGGCTAGGGATGTTATGAAAGAACTAGAGGTGAGGGATAGGCAGAGAGATGGTGATTAGAATTATGAGAATGAACGAGAGATGAAAAACGATGCAACCACCTATTTATATCCGAGCATGATTGGGTTCTGTGACTTTCGAATACTAGAAGAGAGTTTGGAGATGATTGGCTAGAGCAGATTTGCAGGGTGTGTAAATGATGTTGTCATCTTCTAATTTGGATAGCTGTGCACTGGTAACTTGATAAATTTAGTTCTTTTCAGGTCATAATAATTTTGCTTGAAGATTGCTTGTTCATTGACAAATTGAGAGTCACGTGGCCCAAAATATCCGCTTGTTCTCAATATTGACCGGTTACACCTCGACCCCAAATGATTTCATTTAAATATTCGCCGGTCACGGACCTCCTAGAGTCCTTTAATTTACATTGTTCAGTTTCTTACTTCTTTCTATATTGCAGGTCAACCTGACCCCAGTTGCTTGTCTTTAAAATAGGGTCCACGTGACCCAAGTTTGCTCTGTTCTTACTATAGGGTCATGTGGAAACTCATTAGTTGCATCTTATAGTAGGGTCACCTGACCCCAGTTTGCTTGTTACTTTGTTTTATCAGTGTTTCTTGTTTTCATATTGAGGTCAGGTGAACCCAGTTACTTGCTTCTTAATAATGGGGTAACGTTACCCCATTTCCTTATACTTTATAATTGGGGTTACATGACCCTAGTTGCTTCCTCTTTATTTTGGTGGTATTAATATTTGGAAAACGAAATACAAAAGCAGTTTGCCAGATACATTGGGAAATAAATAAAAAAATATATAATATTATAACTAATATAAATATATAATATATAATATATATATATATATATATATATATATATATAATATACTAGTAATATATAGTATATATCTATATATGATAAAATAATATATATATATATAATCACTTGAGGCTGGGCAGAGATACGTTACTCCTGCTTCTCAGTATACTAACGGAAATAAGTTTTTCGAGTATGTATATTGCTGGCGGTTCATGAAAGAAACTAGAAGGTGAGGGTGGCCAGAAGAGATAGGTGATAGATATTTTATAATGGGAGAATGCGACGAGAGTGAAACGTCGCCCTAAACCTTATATATCCGATGATTGGTTTTGTGATTCAATCGAATCTAGAGAGTTTGAGGAATGATCGGTAAGAGAGATTGGCAGGGTGTGCTAAATGATAGTTGTCATCTGTCTAATTTGCCGAAGCTGTGCACTGGTAACTTGATGAATTTAGTTCTTTTCAGGTCTATAATTTTGCTTGCAAGTTGCTTGTTCTTGAAAATTGGAGTCACGTTGCCCAAATTCCTGTAGCTTCTCAATATTGGCGGTAACACTGACCCCAGTGATTGTCATGTTATATTGCGGTCACGGGACCTCAGTTCCCGTGCTAATTTACCAATTGTCAGTTTCTTGTTCTTTCTATTGGGGTTACCTGACCCCAGTTGCTTGTTCTTTAAAATAGCGCGTCACGTGACCCCAAGTTGCTTGTTCATTTATATAGGGGTTACATAGTGACTCAGGTTGTTCAGATCTTTATATTGGTCCACCTTGACCCCCCAGTGCTTGTTCTTGTTATTATCAGTCTTTATTGTTCTTCAATATTGGGTCGGTGAACCCAGTATCTTGTTCATTAGATAATGGGTACGTTACCCATTTCCTTATTCTTTATATTGGGGTTTACATGACCCTAGTTGCCTGGCTTCTTTATTTGGTTGTATAACTATTTGGCCAAACGTACATACACAAATTTAAGAAGATTTACAGTAAACTAAACTATATACTATATAATATATATATATTATATATATATTATATATATAAAAAGATATATAATATATATATATATAATATATAATATCATATAATATAAATATGATATATATACGATAATATATATATCATATATATACTATTATATTACGTATATATTTGAGAGTGACAGGACAGGATACGTTACTCCGGCTTACCTCCGATTACCTAAACGGAATAAGCTTTTACTCAGAATTTTTATTTGGCGGGAGTTATGAACAGAACTAGACGGGAGGGTGGCAGAGGATGTGTTAAGGAATCTTATGGAGAATGCGACGAGAGTGAAACAGCCTGCCCTCCTATTATAATCCGGACAAAATGACCCAATCCGACGCTATTTGTGAATTCGCAATCTAAGAAGTTTGAGATGCCATTGGTTAGAGAGATGGGCCCAGGCCGTGTTGTAAATGATGTTGCTCAATCTTCTAAATTTGGATAGCTGTGCAACTGGTAACTTGATGGAATTTAGTCTTTTGAGGTCTATAATTTTGCATTGAAGTTGCTGTTTTGAAATTGCGACGAGTGCACTGCGCCCAATTCCTTGTTCTCAATATTGGCGTAACCTAGACCCCAGTTTGAATGTTCTTTATATTGCGGTCACGGACCTCAGTTCCATGTAATTACATTGTCAGTTTCTTGTGTCTTTATATTGGGTACCTGACCCCCAGTTGCTTGTTCTTTATAATAGGGTTACGTGACCCAAGTTGCTTGTCTTTATAAGGGTCATGCTGACTCAGTTGTTTTGATCTTTATATGGGGTCACCTGACCCCAGTTGCTTGTCCTTTATATTAGGGTCACTTTATGTTTCTTCATATTCGAGCGTCAGGTGAACCCAGTATCTTCTTCTTAATAATGGGGGTTACGTTACCCCAGTTCCTTATTCTTTATATTGGGTTACATAACCCCAGTTGCTTCTTCTTTATTTTGCTGAAATAATATTTGGCAAACGAAATACAAAAAGCAGTTGCCAGATACATTGGGAGATATAATCATATATATATATACATATATATATATATATACTACATAATAATAATATATATACTATATCATATATATAATATTAATATAATATAATATACATATATTATATAATATATATAATATAATAATATAATAATACTAATACTATAAATATTGAGGGCGGCAGAGAGACGTTACTCCGCGGTCTTCTCCTTTACATAACGGAATAAGTTATTATCACAAAAGAACGCCTTTATCCTTGACCCCGCTCGAGGGTTAATGGTAAAGAAATAAGAAGGTGAGGGTAGGCAGAGGGCATAGTGTTAGGAATTATGAAGAATGCAGACGAGATGTGAAACGTTGCCCCTACCTATGACTATTCGAGAAAATTGATTTTGCTTTTAGTGAATTCGACATCAATAGAACGACTGAGATTATGAGAAATGATGGTAGAGAGATTTGGCCAGAGGTGTGTAAAAAGATGTGATCTCTCT
>JABUQX010065970.1:0-7500 GCA_015478945.1 Trachelipus rathkii | reverse complement strand
ATTAACAAGAGAGATTTGATGAAGCTATCAAAGAAAGGAGAGAGCTAAAGATAACAACAGGAGAAACGATGGATGAAAAGTGGAAGATATTTAAGGATAACGTGGACAGTACAGCAAGAGAAGTATTGGGAATAAAGAAAGTGGGAAAGGGTAAGAAGAAATGAATGGTAATGTGGAATGACGAAGTAAGAACAGCCATAACTAACAAAAACAAAAAGCATAGACTCTGGGTGAGGAAGAAAACTGAAGAAAACAGATTAATATATGTGGAAACTAGACACAATGGAGAACAAATAAAGGAATTGAGTATAAGACAAACATGGAAGGATATTGGAGCGGAATTAAAAGAAGATGTGAGGGGAACAAGAAAGCTTAAATATGGCCTAGCTAGAGGAATGAGAGTCAAGAAGGAACCAAAAATACGTATATAGCCTAATAAAGATGGTGAGGTTTTGATTAAGGAAAGAGAGACAATGGAAATGAAGCGTATATTTTGAAGAGAAAGAAAGAACCTGAGGATGTTAAAGGGGGAGAGGGCAGGAGGTGGGAACGAGAGGGAAGACTTGAGGAGATGGAAGAACAACAAATGTAGAGGTCAGTAGCAAAGCAATCAAGACTCAGTGAGGGGGAAGAGCCTGGAACTGATGCGAGCCGAGTGCGGAGCTGTATAAGACAGGAGAAGGAGTTGAAGGATTGATTCACGAACTGTTGAATGAAATGTGTTTCAGAGAGAGTGTACCGTCCGAGTGGAGAAGTAATAATATGCCCTATATATAAAAAGGGAGATTGAAGGAAATGTGATAATCATAGAGGAATAACCCTGCTAAATGTGGTAAAACTATGAAAGAGTGTTAGAGAGGAGGTTGAGAAACAAAGTTGATAACAAACATTGGAGACTGGCAGTATGGTTTTAGGGCTGGCAAAAGCACAACAGGACCAATATATTATATGAAAACCTTAATAAAAACGATAGAATGGAAATAGAGTGTTAGATGTGTATTTATAGACCTGGAAAAGCTTTTGACAGAGTAAACAGAGAAAAGCTATGGAAAATCATAAGCTGGAATACGGGATACCACAAAAACTTATAAGAGTAATAAAGAGTACATATCAAGGGTCCAGAAATAGATAAGAGAAGATCAAAGAAGAGAGAGATGGCTTGAGGTAAATATGGGAGTGAGACAGGGTAGTCTTGTCACCATTGCTGTTTGTAATGAACACATCTGTAAACTGAGTGGCAGAAGAATAATGGAGAGCAGTTTTCTACTCTGGTCACACACACTAATGAGATGAACAGAAAAGGGACTACAGGACCTGCAGATGTGATGGACAGATGGAATCAAACATGATAGTGAAATGATATGAAAACAAGTAAGATAGAAGGAATAGTACATTAGATAAGAGAAGAAATAACTTAATGTTGAGGGGTTCAACTGCGTCAGGTGGATAAATTTAAATACTTTTGGGTGTGATATTGGAAGGTGGAGGAATGGAGGAAGAGCTAAACAGAGAATGAAGAAGTTCATGAAAAACGTAAACCATAATCGATACTGAGGTAAAAATCAATAGCAAACAGAGACAAAACATAATATATATAGATCAATGCTGAGACCTTTACTGACATATGGCTCCGAATGTTGAGCACACCACGGTGCAAAGAAAGACTGGATTGGAGGCTGATATGAGAGTTTTGAGAGTGATCGGAGATAGGATATCCTTGGATAAAGCAAATAGTTAAATGACACAATGAGATCGAAAGTTGAGGATCGAAATCACCCAACGAAACAGGTCCGAACGAAACTCAGCTGAGATGGTACGAATATGTTAAGAGTGACGGATGTGAGGAGGGCTGAGAAGAATGATGATTGAGACCCGCAGGAGTGGTGGGCAAATCGAGTAAGAGAAATGGATATCGATGTGGCGAGCTATAAGTTAGAAAAACGACTGAAGAGGTTTAAAAGAGAGTGAAAGAAACATACGCTGACGGAGGTGACACCTGACAGATCCCTTAGGGATCTACCAGAGGTAAATACGAATAATGATGAATAATATTATTATTATTATTATTATTATATTATTATTATTATATATTATTATTATTATTATTATTATTATATATATTATTATTATTATTACATATTATTATTATTATTATTATTATATTATTATATTACATTATTATTATTATTATTATTATTATTATTATTATTATTATATTATTATTATTATTATTATTACATATTTTTGTACATGTATAACATTATTATTAATATTATTACACATACATACATACATTACTACTACATTAATATTATTATTCTTATATATTATTATTATATTATTATTATTATTATTATACATACATAAATATATATATATACATTATTATTATATACATATATTACATATATATATTATTCTTATATATATACATATATATATATTTATTTATGTGCCTTTTTATTATTATAATTATTATTATTACAGATTATATACATAAATTTTTGTTACATATTATTATTATTATTACATAATAATTTAAGTTATTATTACTATTATTATTATTATTATTATTATACATACATTATATATATATATTATACATATGTATATTATTATTATTATTATATATATATATATACATATTATTATTATTATTATATATTATATTATTATATATATATATATATTATATATAAATATATATATATATATATTATTATTATTATTATATATATATATATATATATATATATATATATATATATATATATATATATATATATATATTATGCATATATATGTTACATATACATACTACATATATATCTGTGCCACTGAGTGCAGAACCTGGAACCTAACTTTTTGCAATTCCACCAACCTCTTTCCAAAGGCCTCCACCCATTTCAAAAACTATTTTCATTCGTTAGATCATTAAGAGAAAGAGTAAAAAATATTATGTCAAAAACGCAAGTACATTTCTCGTTTCAGTAGAGAGTTTTCTCTTCGTCGTAAATGAGATCTGCAACTACCTGAAAGATTGCCCACTTGTTATGCATCTTCTGTTGTAGTCTCATGTTAACATGCTAAATCTTCGGCAACTTTAAGATGTGGAAAATTATCATAATTATCACGCCAATGAAAAACCAGTGGAATCTTTATCTGATTCCAAGCTTTCTTTTGATATTCTTTCGATCAACGATATGCCTTTTGACAACTTTGAACAAGACTTCTTCATCGCCGTTGAAGCTACAAAGAATGTTCATGGAGCCCACAAAATGATTTCACCAACAGATGGTAATCGTGTCTGTTTCTGTGATCTTTGCTTTTATTGGCTAGTGATATTTCTGCCTCTTAGCAGCATTTCATCACATTGGAATCCTAAATTAATTTTAATCCTTTGTAAAACGCGTGATTCTCAAGCAAAATTTTATTTGAATCAGGTTGGTGTGAAAAGCTGTTATTGCACATGTGTCATCGTTTAGCAAAGTTTAAATCTAATTATCCATCCCAGCATTAACGTTTTTCGTGCTGTTTATTTTTAATATGATATATATATATATATATGTTATTATATATATATATGGATATATATATACATATATATATATATAAATATAGTTATATATTATATATTATTATAGATATATATATTATATGCATATATTATTGCTATATATTATATATATATATATATTAGTATATATATATATATATATATATATAAATATATATATATATATATTATATATATATATATATTATATTATATTATTATTATATATATATATATATATATATATAGTGTTATATATATACATATATATATAGATATATAGATATATATATATATATGATATATATACATATACATACATATTACATATTATTATTATTATTATTATTATTATATATATATATATATATATATTATGTTATTATATATATATATATATATATGTTATATATGTTATTATAATCGGGGTATGACATATATTAAATATATATAATGTATATATGTATATATATATATTATTACATATATATATTATATATTTAAATATATATATTATTATACATATATATATATTACATATATTATATATACACATATTATTATTATTATTACATTTATACATATTATTTATATATATATATATGAACTACAGGTACATACAGTTATTATTATTATTATACGGGGTTATTATTATTATATTATTTTACACTTTAAAATTATATAGATATCGAGTATATACATATATATATATATACTACATATATAAGGTACAGTATATATATATATATATATGCGTTATATATATACTCACTGGTAAAGTACACGTTTCATGTAATTCATAGATATATACCATCCGGGCCATCGGGAAAAGTACCACGCGGATGCAGTTGTGGGTGCTGGATAGTGAAAATGATGGATATCCGCTATGTACGTGGATGCGTCCGCTACACCCTAATAGGTGGTATGAGATATGTTATTATTAAGGTTATATATATATATATATATATATATATATATATATATATATATATATATATATATAGGTGGTATATGGGTATACCACCCACTTACTCATAATACTATGTGTATATGTAAATCGGTAACGTTTCCATATCTTAAAGCAAACCGGCGGGTAATACTGCACATATGCGTCATAATACATGTACCGATATTGTTTTCATAATATTTGAACAAAGTAAAGGCGTTAGGTGGCTTCCTCTCAATTAGCGCCCGGATAAATCTGAAATGTGTCGGGAAACGGAAAAAGAAAGCCATCTTGAAAAGGCGAGGGAGTCTTGGTACTCTCTCGCCTCTGGGAGCTATTTTGGCCCAATATAATCAATCACAACAAAAACATAAATTTTATAATTCTGTGAACAAAACAATGATTTCGCTGGTATTCAATTGTAAAACAAAATAAGGTATGACACGACCTGTGTCAAGGTGTAAAGAAGAAGGGGTTAAAAGAAAATTGTGATTTATTAAATTGAAAGAGTAATAAGAGGAAGAAAAAATAATAACTTCCATTGAAATTAAATTGTTAAAAGAAAAGCAACTTGTGAAATATAAAATAAGGTATGACACGACCTGTGTCAAGGTGTAAAGAAGGAGGAGTTAAAAGAAAATTGTGATTTACTAAATTGCTGTCAAAATGTCTATATCCATTTCTATACAATTAATTTTAATAAAGAAAGAAAACCTAATTAACTTTTTAATATCCCTATTGTCAACGCTAGTTTAACAAGCAGTGGTTTCCAAAGAAGTGATTCTCTTATTCAAACCCAGCCTTCTGAAGAAAACAGTCATTAAGATAACTAACACAGAAGTGAAAAAAAGTGCTAAAAATAAAAACCAAAGATCTATGAAACCGATTGGATACAAAAATTTTCAGAAAGTGGAAAGTGACTTTCAGTCTTAAGTCTAACAAAAATCTTCGATCTGAACCGATGGAAAGAGGGGGAATCTAGTGATCCCACCCCACCAAACTCAACTGACTGCAGCAGCGAAACAGTGGAGAACCACCCCAAAACCCATGGAATCCTCTCTGGTCAAATAAATTATTGCCTGCTCTTTCTCACACGAGAAACGTTATAGTAGTCGACTAAATTAAATCTTGAGTGAAAATTGTTTTATATTATTAAGCTAAATATATTTGTGAGAGCAAAGCATGCAGCTCAAGGAAATTACAAATTGGCAACCCCAAGTCTTGTAGAGGTTGCCGAGAGAATGATGAGGTGGATCCATTGAGAGCAAACCTCTTTTACAAAGAAATTATTAAAAAAAAATTTGTTGAAACAAATTGAAATGAGAGTTGATTATTAATTAATATTAGTATACAATTATTTTAGTTGGTGGCTATTGGTGATAATTACCTTATTAGTTCTGAAAGGTAAATTTTTTTTTATAATTTTAAGGAAATTATTGGGTGGGATTGTGCTTTCCGTATTTGTCAACTCTCTCACAAAATTTAAAATACGTAACGTTTCAATTTCTGTTTTCTTTCCGATCTGAAGGATGAATCAAACATTTGAATTAAAAATTCTTGTTCTAAAAAGTAAACCGTGTTAGTTTTGCGAAATGAAATGAAGAAAAAATGTTCAAATTTGACTTTATTCTCTAAAATTTAGCTATGAAAGAGAGGGTGAAATACGGATTTAAATTTCTGGCTAGTAAATTTCCTTCTAAGCTTCTTATGAAAGCAAACTACGCACCCTTGCACTTTTACTGATTTGCTCGGGATTATATTTAGATTTATTTCTTTCCTTGAACTGATGAAATAAAATTTAAATTTTAGAATAAAATTATTATTCCATTTGAAACTATCAATCCAAGATGATGATAAAAGTTAGTCAGATAGGCTGTGTACTAAACAAAAAAGTGAATGATGAATGGTACAAAAACAACAACATCAATAATTTTTCTGCTCAAGATTTATTTAAATGTGGTAAGGAATTAGGTAGAGGTGGGAAAATCATTTTATTTTCTGTCCAAACCAATGAAAATTCAGAATAAAGAACTTTACGAATCAATCCACACCTTCAAAAATTTTTTAATTTTTTGCAGACTTAGATTTATTTAATTTGATTGTAAAGAGTCTGATTTATGGGGTCTGTTCCAAAACTACTTAGCTCATCAGTGGTATAAAGGCTAGGGGCCAAACCCCTTACTATAATAATACATCATGCAGCTTTGAAATGTAACTGCTTGCTCAAAAACTAAGGGGGTGGTCACAAACTCAACACATGCACATGTAACGAATGTTTCACTGACATTTTTGAAACAAAGCAAGCGCTTAGGCGGTGTCTTCCTGGGTGTAACCTAACGCCCGGATAAAATCCAATGCCGTACTCAAGCGTTGATTTGCCCTCTGACACTTTGTCATTAGCTCCCCGCTATCTCCACCCCTCTATATCCATTCTTGGCAACAAAATATAAATTTTATAATAATCTGATTACAAAACAAATTTACTCTGCTGAGCGTTGAATTGTAAACAAATAAGGTAAGGACACGACCCAGCAAGGTGTAAAGAAGAAGGAAGTTAAAAGAAATTAGTAGATTACACCTCTGTATAAGAGGAAGAAAAATAATAACTTCCATTGAAATTAAATTATATTAAGCAAAGAAACTGGTGAAATATAAATAAGGTGTGGCGCACACGACCTGTGTTTAAGAAAGTGAGAAGGAGTTAAAAGGAAAATTGTGATTTACTAAATTGCTGTCAAAAATATCCATATCCATTTCTATACAATTAATTTAATAAAGAAAGAAAATATAATAAAAATTATTCTATTCCTATCGTCAATGTTAGTTTTCTAACAAGACATATTATATATATATATACATAGTATAGTATATATATATATATATATATAAGTATATATGTGCATATATATATATATATAAAGTGGCACGAAACGCGAAAGGTTTCAATGATAAATGCGAAAACGGTTAAACACCAAAATTAAATGAATCAAAGCACAAC
>JABUQX010065969.1:17500-29382 GCA_015478945.1 Trachelipus rathkii | reverse complement strand
GGATGCTCTAGTTAGATCGTAAAATATCTACCACTGCCCTTACAAATAGTTATCTTTGGAAGTGAAAGTTACGCTAATTAATTTAGTTTATTATTATTATATTCTCACTATAAACATTTAAATCTAGATGTAATAATGATATCCACCTGCTCATTCAATTATATCACGATTCATCAATATATCTCACTTCATTATTATCATTATATCATTAAAAACTATATTCAATATTACGCCACACTTTCATATATAACGTAGATAATTATGTCGCTGTAATTAAAGAACAAAGCAAATACAGTCAATTAATAAGATAATTAATAGCAATTAGGCCCCCACCATAACATTAATTAATTATTATTTGTACTTCATTAATTATTATTATTATTATTTATATATATATTAATTACTTATTATTTATGTATCATTATCATTATCATTACATTATCATTATCATTATCATTATCATTTATCATTATCATGTTACATTTCAAGATCATATCTTATTATTATTTATTTTAACCTGGATTTGAATATCATTAAATATTATTGTTGGATTATTATTATTATATATCATTATATTATCATTATCATTTATCATTATCATTGTTTATTATTATTATTATTATTATTATTTATTATTATTATTATTATTTATATTATTATTATTATTATTATTATTATTATTATTATTTTTATTATATGCAATAATTATTATTATTATTATTATTATTATTATTATTATTTTATTAATTATTATTATTATTATTATTATTATTATTATTATTATTATGATTATGATTATGATTATGATTATGATTATGATTATTATTATTATTATTATTATTATTATTATTATTATTATTATTATTATTATTTATACTTTCATTAAAACTGTCCAGTAATGAAATTTCTTTTAATTT
Source organism: Trachelipus rathkii (assembly GCA_015478945.1). Taxonomy (NCBI): domain Eukaryota; kingdom Metazoa; phylum Arthropoda; class Malacostraca; order Isopoda; family Trachelipodidae; genus Trachelipus; species Trachelipus rathkii. The sequence continues at coordinate 28,465 of JABUQX010065969.1, read as the reverse complement.
CACTTAAATTATATTAAAAATATATTCTTATTATGATTCTTTATTCTTTTTAAATATATTTGCTTTTTTTTTTTTTAAATTTTTGCCTTTTTAAGAAAATTAAAAAACACTAAAATCGTGATACCAAAATTCTGTTTTATCATTTGTGTTTGATTTTTTGGCAAGACCATTTAAATTTCGAATTATCTGTGCGTGTGTGTGTATGTGTGCATATTTGCGTGTGTGTGTGTGTGTGTGCGCGTGTGTGCATATATGTGTGTGTTTAGTTAAAACTAGTTTTATAAGTGACATAGCTTTTCAAATTTGAAATAGTTAAACGATTATCTTCATGTCTAAATCTCAAGATTGACTTTGATAAAACATTATTATTATTATTATTATTATTATTATTATTATTATTATTATTATTATTATTATTATTATTATTTAATTATTATTATTTTTATTATATTATATTATTTTTCATTATTATATTAATTAATTATCATTTATGTTTTTATTATTATAAATTATTATTATTATTATTATTATTATTATTATTATTATTATTATTATTATTATTATTATTATTATTATTATTATTATTATTATTATTATTATTATTATTATTATTATTTTCCTTTTCTTTTTTCTTTTTTCTTTTTCTTTTTCTTTTTCTTTTTCTTTTTCTTTTTCTTTTTTCTTTTTTCTTTTTTCTTTTTTCTTTTTTCTTTTTTCTTTTTTCTTTTTCGTTTTGTTTTTATTATTATTTTATTATTATTATTATTATCCTTATTATTATTTTTAATATTATTTATTATTATTTTATTTTTATTTTATTATTTCATTATTATTATTATTATTATTATTATTATTATTATTATTGTTATATAAATTATTATTATATTATTATTATTATTATTATTATTTATTATTATTATTATATTATTATTAAAACACAAAATACCGTAATGTTGGCCTTTCTGGCAATTTCAATGCAAACACTGTCATTAATCAAACCAGAATAGTCATCCCTGCTGGGAAGGACAAGAAAGATTTAGGAGAGACTTTCGTGCAGTTCTTAACAGGATTTATTAGGATTTATCCTGATTCCGCAGAGAGAATGCTACCACTGTTGGGGTCCTATTTGGAAGGATCTACATTGCCGGTGCCGTGACACAACTGTAGAACGATTATCCCAAATGTTAGAAGACGTCATTTCGATTCCTCGTGTGAATCCTATAGGAAGAAAGTTCCTGGAAAGTTCCCCTCCTCGAATAAAGCAATGTCCGTGAAGTGCGAAATTAAAAACTTACTAGACCTAAATAAAAGGCACTTTCAAGCAATAGGAATTAGGCGAATCTAATAGATGGCTTCTAAACATATGGGATAATGGTTCTTACAGTGTGTCACGGCACCGGCAATGTAGATCTTCCAAGATAGGGGACCCCAACAGTGGAGGATAGCATTCTCTCTGCGGAATCAGGAAAATCCTAATAAATCCTGTTTAGAAGAACATGCACGAGAAGGTCTCATCGCTAAATCTTATTCTTGTCTTCCCGCAGGGATACTATCTGGTTTACGTTAATGACCAGGGTTCATTGCTGAAATTGCCAGAAGGCCAACAATTACGGATATTTTGGTGTATAATAATAGATAATATAATAATAACTAATAAAATAATAATAATAATAATAGTAAATATATTAAATAATAAGAATAATAATAAGAACAGGAGAATTAAGATTAATAATGAAAATAATAATGAAAAAATAATGAAGAAAAGTGATAAGATGTATATGAAAGATAATAATAAGCGATAATATAAATAATGAAAATAATAATATTTGAATACGTTATAAAAAATAAGGGAGAAGATCAAGAAAAATGAAAAAAGAAAAAAAAAAAGAAAACAAAAAAAAGATAAAGAAAAGAAAAGAAAAAGAAAAAGAAAAGAAAAGGGAAAAGAAAAAGGAAAAGGAAATAATAATAATAATAATAATAATAATAATAATAATAATAATAATAATAATCAGAAAATAGAATAATAATAAGTAAAAATCTAATAAAATAGAATAATAATAATAATAATAATAATAATAATAATAATAATAATAATAATAATAATAATAATAATAATAATAATAATAATAATAATAATAATAATAATAATGTAATAAATACTAATAGAGAATAATAATAATAATTAATAATAATAAAATAATAATAATAATAATAATAATAATGTTTTATCAAAGTCAATCTTGAGATTTAGACATGAAGATAATCGTTTAACTATTTCAAATTTGAAAAGCATGTCACTATAAAACTAGTTAACTAAACACACACAATATAATGCACACACGCGCCAAACACACACAAACACACGCACAATTTGCAACACATACAACACACGCACAGATAATTCGAAATTTAAATGGTCTTGCCAAAAAATCAAACACAAATGATAAAACAGAATTTTGGTATCACGATTTTAGTGTTTTTTAATTTTCTTAAAAGGCATAAATTTAAAAAAAAAAAAAGCAAATAATATTTAAAAAGAAATAAAGAATCATAATAAGAATATATTTTTAATATAATTTAAGTGAAATTAAAAGAAATTTCATTACTGGACAGTTTTAATGAAAGTATAAATAATAATAATAATAATAATAATAATAATAATAAAATAATAATAGAACTATAATGTCATAATCATAAATCATAATCATAATCATAAATCATAAATCATAATAATAATAATAATAATAATAATAATAATAATAATAATAATAATAATAATAATAATAATAATAATAATAATAATAATAATAATAAGTTATTATTGCAATATAATAAAAATAATAATAATAATAATAATAATATAATAATAATAATAATAATAATAATAATAATAATAATAATAATAATAATAATAATAATAATAATAATAAAAATGATAATGATAATGATAATGATTATGATGATAATAATAATAATAATAATAATAATAATATAATAATAATAATAATAATAATATAATAATAATAATAATATAATGATAATGATAATGATAATGATAATAAAAATGATAATGATAATGATAATGATAATGATAATGATAATGATAATGATAATGATAATGATAATGATAATAATAATAATAATAATAATAATAATAATAATAATAATAATAATAATAATAATAATAATAATAGGCCCTAATAATAATTACTTATTAATACTAGTATTGCTAATAGAACAAATAATACTAGTTATATAGTAAGGAAATTAAAATGTTTGTAATAATAATAATAATAATAATAATAATAATAATAATAATAATAATAATAATAATAATAATAATAATAATAATAATAATAATAATAATAGACCACTTCCAATCTATTAAACGGTGATTCCAACCTACCCAAGCAATTAAATTGCGATTTAAAAATATTGTCAGCAGTTAGTTAGGTAATGATGTTAATAAGAATGAATATCCAATGGTAACGCACTAAAAAATTTAATAAATATGAAAAAAAGTGCATCAGCAATAGAACTTTAAATTACAAGAAATTTCACGAATTGCTTTCATATATATTTCAAGGGTAATAGGTCTGCCACGCAATCGTAGTATAGTAGTCTACTTTAAAATTGGAGGGAAATGAATAGTAGAAAATGGGGGTTGGGATACTTGGCTAGGGGATCTTTTCTTTTCTGTAATGTGCAAAGTCATTCAGAGTTTTCTAAGACTAAAAGAATACCCAAACATAAGCGAGTGCCAAAATGTAAATACATGGAAGGCGGGGTAGGGGATCTCCCTCTAAGGGGATCTACCTCTAAGGGGAACTTCATTTCTCCCTCAAGGGGGTTCCCCTGCTCTGTCTCTTTTCCCTTGCAAGTCGTAAATCCCGTTCACCTAATATCTTTACGATTTAGCCCTAGGGTTATTGTTTAACATTTTAAAATTACAATTAAACTCTTTTGTTTAGTAAAAATACGACATTAGTAATTAGCTAAATTGTCACTTGGTAACTCTATAGGCGAAATTTTATTGGTTAATTGAAATTTCAGAACGCTTTTCTAAAGGCGCTAACTAAACTACTTCTCTTAATAAATTTTAACTTAAATTATTTTTTTTTTCACGATATAATGTAATAATATCGTGAACAAAAATTAATTTCGTATTCTTATAACAAAATTTTAACAGTATTTACCAATATAATTAATATTTCTGATAGTCACCTATTCTTCGCGTGTTCCATACACTTTCATTTCACTGCTCTAAATATTTCCTATTGATTTACAGTCAACTGTTTTTATATAATCCTTGAGAACAGCTTGCAGAAGAAATAAAAAATATATATATTTCTCTTCTGACGTTTTTTATCCCCTGTCTCCTATGTCAAAGTATAAATTTTGAAAAGCGAAGGCACTGAGGTGCCATGAAATAAAATTAAGATTAAAAGCACTTTGTCAAAAATTATTTTAACTGATATTAAGTTTGATGGACTTAAACATTACTTTATGATAATATCGAGATTTTTGTTATTTAATGTAGAAAGTTTCTACAATTTTTAATTTCGGACATGACTTAAAGAGTAAAGAATTTTGAAGCAAGTAGATATATTCTGTTGGGTTGTTATGCCTTAATATCTATGGAAGTATTCATAAATCTTTCTCGGTTTAAAAATCTATGTTGATATGTACTGTCTCTGATACTTTATCAGTCTCGTATCCAATAAATATTGACGTAAAGTCAGACTCAAGGCAATTAGATTCGAGTATATGTCTTCGGTATTGATTTTTTTTTTCAGGAATGGTCAGGTTAGGTTAATTTCATTTAATCCCCACCTCAGCTGTGCTTGCGCCCCCTTATGACCCCGTTAGTACATAAAATCTATGCCTATTAAAATATATGCCTAATCTATCTGTGTGGTATGACCTCTAGGAAGAAAAACGGTTGGTCCTTATGTGTTGTGGTAAAATTTATGGGAAAATTTTATATTTCTTTAAGATATGATAAAATAGAATTACGTTAAAACAGTGATATTAACTATATTATCAAAGAATGTCGATTGATATATATATATATATATATATATATATATATATATATATATATATATATATATATATATATATATATATATATATATATATATATGGGCTAAAGATCCCATGATTAGAACAATTATGTAAGTCATTAAGCATGCATGACACGACAGGTGACACAGCCATGTGAGAGACTACTTGCCGATCTCGTGTGTACACCTCGCTAGATCTGGTGCCTCTCTTGTAAGTCTATTGTAACAATAGGGTTAATATAGCTTTCCTCCCCCATTGGGGGAAAGGCCAAAATAAGAGGGGAGACGCGGAGGGTGATGCCACCCGAAGCGTCCCTGCCTCATGGTATTTTGTTAGGAACTCTCATGCTGAGAGGTAGCTTAGATAGGGTCAGTGCCATTTTATAATTAAGTAGTGATTACGTGATTTATATTTTGTTAATCTCTACGATTTAAAGGTGCTTTCATTACCCATTATTCATTGTGTCAAAATCATTTACTGTGAAAACCTCGTACTGATCAATAAAGAAATAATTAGAAAAAAATCTCTCATTTGAAATCCGTCAGATAAGTAGGGCCAGTCATTAATTAGGATCAATTAAAGGGGATCAAGAGTGATTCTTGATCATTAACCCATTTTTGGTGAAGCCCAGAGTGACCATAGGGAGCGCTGACCCCTGAATTTAGTGTCAAATTGCTAAATTTCAAAAAAAAAAAAAAAAAAAAAAAAAAAAAAAAAAATTCCCTTCATCTGTGATTAAATGCTAAATCAGTACGAGTGATCTAAATATTCAAGTGATGGAGATAATCTAATTGCAACGTGAAGAATAATACTCTTATATCAAATTTAAATATAAGGAAGAAAGTCGTTGCTATAAAAATTCGTTACCGCCCAAGTTTGGGAAATTTGAACCAAGCTCTCTTAGCCCTAAAATTCAAACATTTAGGCGTGACTCTGAAACGACCCAGCAACAATATATTCAAAGAGTCAAGAACTTTTAGAGTCAATAACGATGGTCAGTACCAAAAAACTGAGTCAAAAAGCGAAAACAAAGGCTTCTTCACGAACAAGGAAGGGAAAGACTCCATCTCCTCAACTCCCTCAACCCCAAATGGAGGAGAATGCCCCATCTGGTTTTACATCGGAGAGTGAACCTGAGACGACGCCCAAAAATGCCCGCCAAAATGGGAGGCCAAGGCGTTCTGAATACCGATCGCCTATAAATACTTATAATCAATTAAGCTCCAATCAACTTCCCATCTTCGATCCATACGATGTAATTAACTGGCTTAGTGCAACCACAGCCATCTTTAAATTGAATCGTATTGACGAGCCCCATGAACGTGTTCGCTTATTGGCGCCGATACTTCCCACAACGTTAGTGTCTAAATTAAAATTCCCGCTCCAAAAAGATGCTTATAAAATCTTTCTTGAAGACATAGAGAAAATGTACCTCCCAGCACTCAGAAACCGGATTCGAGATGTTTTTAAACAAGGCATACAGCCTTGGAACCAAGAGTTTTGAAGTCCTCTTAGAACACAACCCTAAATTTGCCGTAGACTTGTTCTTAGAACAGATGCCTGTCAACATACAGATGTCAGTATACAGCCTTGCTGAAGAAAACGATCTGCTGAGAATGACGAAGGTGGCGGACGATCTTTACAAAAACTTCGTTCGAAAGGATGGAAGAAACCAACCACAAAGTTTCGATCAGACTTGGAGCTCTGTGAACGCTGTGCGTCCGCACACAAGTCGACATGAAATCGAATCTGTGGGCCCAAAGATCAGCGCGCCAAACCCGGTGCATACACCTAACTCCACTCCGTCCTCGGACAGCCATCTTTCCACCCAGCTGGCACAGCTGGCGGACACAGTTGCGACGCTGGCTGGCACAGTACAGCAGATGCTTCAAGGTCAGGCACAAACAGCTGAAAAAGGTAATATGAGCCGCGGAAGGAGTCAGTCTAGACAACCGCGCTCAGCTGACAACAATGGATATACCAGCACTTTCAACAATGCTGTCAATCACTTGTGTTATTACCATTCCAGGTACTTATATCTGGCTTACCGATGTGAAGGGGCGGAGTGCCCTCTATACCCATTACTCAATAATAATGGTAACAGATCCACCAACTCACAAAATGCGGAAAACTAGAATCCCGATTGCTCACCACACAACCTCAATATAGCAGTCGGGAAAAATTAGTTCAACAGAAAAAAGTTTCCTTTCATACTCAAATAAAAATCATCAACAATACACGCCAAGTTGATATTAAGAACAGTGAAATAAAATTGAAAAATCATAGTGCTAATATGACTGGTGAAAACTATATAGAAAATAAAAATTTTATAAATACAAATCAAAAAAATAATCCAAATAATACTACTGTCAATACTGCACTTATTACTGCTACTACTACAAATAATAATAATAATAATAATAATAATAATAATAATAATAATAATAATAATAATAATAATAATAATAATAATAATAAGAATAATAATAATAATAATAAAAATAGTAACAATAGTCATCAAATGAATGAAAATAGTGACCATGCAATTGAAAGAAAGCGCCAATCCAGTCTTACTGAAAAAAAAATAAGAAAAATCAAAGAATGAGCACAGCGTTGATAGATGGGATCGGTCAAATAACTACTGACGAAGAAACCGCCTTCATCCCTGAAAGAATATTAATTGAGCTAGCAAATACCTATCCTTATAAAGTAGATGTAAGAGGATCTCCCATATCTTTAAGACCCAGAAAAATTCCTCATAAACTTTACTCACAAACCAGAGCTGAAATTGACAATCTTGTGGCCACAGGAGTGCTAAAACGATCCAACTCCCCATGGTCCTTCCCCGTCAGCGTCTTTGAAAAAACTGGGGGGCGCGTGAGACTTATATCTGACTTCAGAGAACTCAATAAGAGGGTGGAAGTCGAAACTTATGGTTTACCACACCTTACAGATGCAATGTTTACTTTAAAAGGGAGTAAGATCTACACCAAATTGGACTTAATTCAGGCCTACTACACCCTGCCATTACATCCAGATTGCGTGAAATACTTCACAATAACGTCTAATTTGGGATCGTTTTCATATCAATATTTACCGATGGGTTTTGTTTCAAGTCCATTCATCTTCCAATCATTCATGGATACTCTCTTGCAAGGAATCCCAAACGTCCACGCATACATGGACGATGTACTTATACATTCTGAGACTGAGGAAGAACACCTGACCCTCCTTGAAAGGGTGCTGAAAAGACTACAATACTTCAACATCAGCATTAACCTAAGTAAATGTCAGATATTAAAAACTGAAATTGACTATCTAGGTTACACAATAGATAAAGTGGGGATTAGGCCTAACGAGGATAAAATTAAAGAGATATTAGACACTCCAAAACCAAAAACTATCAAAGATTTACGTTCTTGAAAGCAGGCTTCTATCGTTCTACTGTGGTTTTATACTCAAACATTACCGCGCCACTCTATCACTATTTAAAAGGAAAACCATATAGTAACAAAAAAATCACCTGGGACCCTTCAGGTGAAAAAGCTTTTAAAGACAGTAAAGAAGCCATCAGAAACGCCAATACACTAACTTACCCCAGCCACTCCAGCGCATTCAACATCATCATACACACCACCCATACCGCTGCCGCAGCAGTCATATTATCGACACCAGCAGAGGGAGGAAATCCGATAGCCTTCTTCAGTATCCTTCTATCAGCTACAGAGCAGACATATGACGGTGTTGGAAAATTATTGGTGCTTTTAACGAAACTCTTGAAAAAATATGGATACTTATTGGCTAATAGACCAATAAAAATATTAACTCAATCCCGTGAACTTATTAATAGATACAATAAAAGTAATGATGAAAAAAATTACAACTTACGTGAGATTCGAAGTTTAAACCTCTTGTCGGCATATCTCATCTCTTGGGAGTTAATCACTAAGAAGAATAATCCGTTAAGTGAATATTTAATGATCAACAACATTGAAAATGTAGATACAACACCCAACAATGCAACACCCAACAATGCAACAGAACATTGCAAATTGATAAAAAAGAGGGAGGAGCTAGCGAAGCCACGCCTCCCAAGCCCGGTGATTGGTCAACCGAAACCGAGTCAGCCAATCAGACCGAGGCAGGAACCAAAACAGAAGGTGATCAAAACAAACGGTCGTACACCTGCTTCATAGAGATCCCGTCTCCGAATTTAAAGAGACGATACGCACAAACCACAAAGAATGTGGCTCGTGCCCAAACCATAAATTCCCAGGAAGGACCGACGTTAGTACCTTTAAATGACCATACCGCACATTCTTCACATATATCTCATGGGAAAAATCCTGACGACGTCTCAAAAGGGTTAAGCGTAGAAGAAAGAAGAGAATTAGAGCAAAAGAAATTAGATAAATTTAACAGAGAAATAACTGAATTAAAAGCAGATGAGTTAAAAGATATTATACCAATAAATACCCAAATAAATCTTATTAGAGATTGCAATGATGCTCATGTAGAGTTAATTAAACGCTTCAGGAAAGAAATTAACTATTTAGAGATAAGTAGAGATCAAAAAGAGGATCCATTCATAAAATCATTATTAGAGGGCAGTAACAAGAGCTCCTTAGTCATTAAAAAACATGAATTTTGGTTCAAAAAACAAAAGATACATTTATATGTTGACATATCATTAAGTTATGCTCGTGTTATTATTCCTAGCACACAAGTCGCCACCCTCATCAGGATGACACACCTTCAGGGACACCTCGGCATTAATCGGTGTCTCACAGTCTTAAAAGCTGAGTTCGTGTTCGAAAAGATGCATCGGACAGTTAAGGAGATGATAAGGTCCTGTGCCCAATGTCAACTGTCCAAGATTGGCCGTGGGATCAACCCCATCTTAGGCAAATATCGTGAAGTTACCTACAAATTCGAAGTAATTCATATCGATATATTGAAGCTCCCTACCTGTCGGGGCTACAAGTATCTCCTAACCCTTATAGATCGTTACTCTCACTATATTTGGGCTTTTCCACTCAAGGACGCGGCCAAAGAAACAATTGTCCAGACTTTGATAAACCAGCTCATCCCCCACTGTGGAATTCCCAGCCGAATTGTTTCGGAAACGGAGCCAACTTTACATTCACTTTATTTGAGAGTGTGATGTAAGCTGTTGGGGATCGGTCCCATCCACAACCAGTTACAGTATAAGTTGTCAAAGTAATGGAAAAGTAGAGATGGTAAATAAGATGATTGTCAACAGTCTTCGAACGATGTTAGCAGAGCCTGCCATGAGAACACAAGATTGGTTAAGCGTCCTTCCCTTTGTATTATTCTCACTCCGGCTCGCTCCCATCTCCGAGAGTGGTATCACCCCAAGTAAGCTAGTCTACGGCCAGAACATCAACATACCGTGACGGTCTTATCAGCACTACCGCCTCCGAGGGACCAAAATCATACGATACTTACATTGAAAGACTAACTGAGTTAATGGCCAAACCATTAACGCAAAAAACAAATTTACGAAACAAAAACATATTTATGCCCAAGAATCTGAAAGAAGCTCGATTTCTACTTGTGAAGAGTCAACAATACAACGTAGGAAAGTTATCGGCGAAATACCACGGCCCCTATCGTGTAATAAAGATCACCAACAGCAATGCGCACATCATAAAGGATAATAAAGTCGTCGTAGAAAGCTTAAGAAATGTTAAAATATTCTACGAACCTGTACTCACTCCTTCAGTCCCAAAACAAAACTCGTAAGGAACAGAAACGTAATGGAAGTGAATGAGGAACAAATGGGAGTATCTCTGATGGAAAATAAGAGATAAAGACGGTGATGTGGAAATTAGTACGGTTACAAATTGTATTTGTCAAAGAGTATTATGATTC
>JABUQX010065969.1:0-10000 GCA_015478945.1 Trachelipus rathkii | reverse complement strand
TGTAGGAAATAAGAATAGTAGGTATTTCTTGCAGGGCTAACGCACTGATTGTAGTCATGACTGGGGGCCGGTGTTTTTGAAGTAATATTATTGAGATTATTGGAATTAAGTAATTTAATAGGATAGATGGGTTTAATAATTATATAATAATAAATAATAATATAAGTATTATAGATGGAAATAATAATAATAATTATATTAAATAATATTAATAATAAGTAATTGAAATTAATGAGATGTATTATAATTTTATAGAATAAGTAGGCCTAAGCAACCTGAAAGGAACAGATTAGTAAATATAGAAGTATAATATTTAATAATAATAATTAAATTTAATAATATATATATTAATTATATTATTATAGATTTAAATTATTAATAATTAAGTTTGATAATATAATGGATGAATTGGTGAATAATAATCAATTAATAATAATTAAATTAATATTATAATGATTATAATAATTGATAGTATGAATAATAATAATTAGAATAATAATAATTAATATATAATAATAAATAATTAAATAATTAATTAATATATGTTAATAATATTAATAATAAATAATAATAATTATTACGGATTGTGGGAGTATTTTTGCTTATATTATAACTTAACTAAATATTCAGTTTATGGACCCATACTTTGGGATATGTCTTGTCTACAATATGGTTGATCTTGGTATGAGTGTTTGGGGGCATCACATTGTCTAATGTAATTATATTAATATTAGTAGTTTATTGAGTTAGGTGAGCGTGAGGTGGGGTCGTTGGCAGTTTTTAAGCGTTTGAGAGCGCATAGAGCGCAAAGTGCGGGCATAATAGTGGGGTACATGCTGTGGGTTCTGCAGGAGTCGGCAAATAGGGGCTATTGATTTTTGCAAATAATGTAGTGTTCTCCGCATGTCGTCGGCTTAAGGTATTTATGCGGCAGTCTGTGCTGCAGAAATTGGCAGTATATGTTTTTTAATAAGCGTCAATTGTTAGGAGCGAAAAATTTAAAATGAAGTAGAAATAAGTAAAGGCAAGTATTGTTGTAACTGAATGAAAGTTTATTTTACTGTTTTTTATGTAAGCATACGTTCAAATGATTATATTTGTCTAATAGAAAGGGTGAGTATAAGAGGATTTTTAATTGTTATTCTTAATTATTGATTTTCTTGAGGTGTATCTGTCTGTTTCCTCTCTTGTGGTCTTAGAGATGGTATGGAGCCTGTTTGACTAAGACATATCGTCAGCGGTGCCATGTGTAGTCTGGTAATTTGGGGGTATTATAGGTATTAATATACAAGGTCCAGCTGCGATGACCTGCTGGTATTGCATGACGGAACTAGTTCCTTTAGTCTTTGAGTGGAGACAAGTTTATTGGTGTCCGTTCGCTTGCATATGCCAAGATTTGTCCATATATTTCTTCTTATCCAGATGGGTGTATAGCTGGGATATTAGTGTGGCGACCTTGTCGAAGTTTCCTTTGGAATATATTTGTAGAAATGGTATTACGGTGAATGACTCATAATTTTGTGTAAGGTTGTTCTTTGATAGATTATTGATGGTCTTAGTGGTATTGTAGTGGAATATGTAATTGTATGTATATGGATTTTTTATATATGATGATATAGTATGTAATATTATTGATTATATTAGTATGTTGATAGTATATAGTTTGTTGTATTATTTGATGTATTGTGGTATATATATATTATATATGTTTATGTATTATATATATATATTATATATAGTATTTTAAATTATATATATATATATAATATATATATAGTATATTATATATTAATATATTATATTATATTATATATATATATTTATAATTAAGTATTATATATTAATATTTACAAGAGATGCTAAGTTTTGTTCCAAATATATAAATAACTCATCATAATAATGGTCACTTTAGAACACTACCCAGTCCGCAATTACTACCTTCAAGCATGATTAATGTGGAGCGAGTAAGATGTCGATCATATATACACTTTATTTTCTTGCAGTATTACCTCTAACTCTTGGCAACTTTGGTACGTTCATCGCCTCATTTAAAACACCTACGTACCAGCTCCGGTTTGACGTGAATGATGCAGGGTGTTGCCATAAGCAAATCAGAATCATCAAAAAGACTGCTGAACTGGTTCAGAAGCCGATTTTCGTTTTTCCCTTTGTGTTGCTTCGGTTGCTTTTAGTAAAGTTAGTAGTTGACTTATAAGTTTTTTGGGGATCGTTTAAGGTGGTTAGATTTTTTCCATCTACGGGTCGTGCATTTCGGCCGATCTTGTCTTGAGGAGTATAAGAATTACGGCTCGAATGAAGGGTACTCCCGCGTACCGCATTCATCTCTTCTGGCAACATATCAAGTTTAAAGCATAGGTGCCATTATTTTCGATGTTACTTACGCAATTATAATATATCCTTTCACTTTTATTAAGTATGGTGGAGAGACAGGCTTTGGTGCTCCATGCAAATGTTGTTGATATGTGTCATTCGACCATCAAGGTTCTTAAGAGATCTTTTATAGAATCGTATTTGGAGTTCCAGCGAGTAACTCACTTTGGTGTATTTAGCTTGTTCCCAACTCGCTGTTTAATTCTAACAGGGCGTTGTAGTTTCCTGTTTTTGGGCATTCAAATTCTGGGCTTTGGTAAGTGTCTTATTGAAATCGTGAGCCTTGCTCCGTTAAAGTAGACAGTACGCGAGGCATTTGAAAACAATCCTTCAGATAGTCATAGAGATGTTATAAGTGTGTAGAGAAAATGCAACCGGCGATGTTTATTTAATTGGTCTATAGTAGGCTATCATGTTTGACTTCAAAGCGAAGATTATTTCTAGCTGGAGAGGATATTTGTCTGCAGTAACTGACTGTGTCACTAATTGCTCATCTCTTCCTAGGCTAACCACTAATCTTCTGCAATCAGTGCCTGTTCTTCTTGCTCTCTTAGCGTCACCGGTTACGTTTTCTTGGCTGTGAGATGTCCGACTCGTAAAAGGGCTGATCAGGAAATTAGTGGACGGTTTTCTGTTGTAATTGGTCGAGAATACGCTGAATATATGTTTTTTTTATATAGATTGTTCTCGTTATTAATGTTTGGAGTCTTATAATATTTTTCGAGAGTCGTAAGTATATTACGTTGTAGTTTAGTTTTCAGTATTGTATATTTTTAGCTCTGACGTTTAGATTTCATTGCCTGTAGTGTTGAATGGAATATCAGGTAAATATTTGGTTTGGTGCTAGGGAATGTGCTGTGTCAGAGAAAGCTAAGATAACTCTCTACAGGAAAGGAACCTCTTTCTCGTCTCTCTCTCTCCTCTCTCTCATCTCTCGTCTCGTCGTCTCGCTGCGGTCGACTCCTGTCTCGTGCTTCTCTCCTCTCTCGTATTCCTTCTCTCGTCATCATCTTCTGGTCTCATCTTCTTCTGTTGTTCTTTCTCAGTCGTCTTTCAATCGTATTTAAAATTAATTACAGTGAACTCGTCCCGGACTCCTGTTTGTTGTTCTAGTCGCTCATATACGTTGTGGAGCCATAACTGACCTACTGCTTGTTGGTTAAATCAGTCTTCCTTATTATGCATGTTAAATCAGATCCCTCGTCACTTTTCTTCTGGAGGGGAGGTGGAAAATCAAAGTCAGGTAGGAAGAAATTCCAAAGAACTCAGACTCCACAGTGTGAATAGGCCCAAGTCATGTAGCAGAAATCTACGAAAAAAAATTTCTGATTGAAAATGATTATTAATGAAATGAATCTGTGTGTGTATTTGGCTAACAGTGCAGTCGAATAAGAAATATTTCTTGTATGGAACTGATTTTTTACTAGTTAGACGAATATTTTAACTCTGTTAGTGTGTGGCATCCAACTTTATAAGTTTAACTGAATTATTTTAAAAATATAAGAACTTACTTATAAAGAACTCAAGATGCTTCTTTTCTTAATTTATATTTTTGACTAGACTGGAAAATGATGGGTCTTGATTTTTTTTTGCTGAGTGTCTCAACTGTCTGTTGAGGCAGAATACAGGGCGCACTTTGACCTTCTCCTTCATTGCAGTAGCACAGCTCCTTGTCCATAAGAAGGATTGTTTCTAAAGAAAGTTTACATTTTTCACACGTAATACTTGTTGCGATTATATATAAAATAAAATATGTGAAAATTTAGTAAAAAGCGTAATTTTTCAATGAAAAAGAATAAAATTCAAATATAAAAGTATGTATATAGTACTTAGCTTACGATGCAAGCTTATAGATGTTGATTTAATGTGAAGCTGAAGGGTTTTTTTATCATTGAGTTAAGCAATCATAATTCTTATCCCTTTGTAATCATACTATTTGCCTAAATATATTGCTTCATCTTCTTGTCTTGACAGACCTAAAGTATACTTTATGATAAGTATCAGGTGCCAATAGGTGCTGTATACTGAAATCATCTAGTTAAATTTTTAAAAAGATATGATATTTGAGGTACTCTCCGATACATCTACAAAATTAATTTAAAGAGTTAAGCTTCTATGATTTCACACCGTTTGCCCTTACTTTTTCGCTTTAAAGGCTATACCTTTAGGTCTAATATGTTTTATCATATTTAAACTCAATAGGCACTATAAAAAGGTTTAATGATAATCACAAGTTAAACCATGAAATTAGTAAATTGGCTATAATATATAATAATAATATTTAATATATAATAATTAAATAATAATAATATAATTAATAAATTAAATAATAATTAGTAATATAGTATAATAATAATGAAATATAACTAAATTATATATTTCCTGAAAGAGAAAAATATTATTTGTTGTTTTTTAATATTATTTTATCGGTCTTCTTTTTCATTAATTATTCATTATTATTTATTAATTATTATTATTATTTTTCTTTTATATTTCTCTTAGTCTTATTGTTTTTCGCACTGTACTATTTTGTTTTATTATTATTATTATATTTTATTTATTATTATTAATTATTATCGACCTTATCATTTCTGATTAATGCAAATATCACCAGTATAACCATTAATAGGATTCGATGAAAATATTCTATTAGATTATTTGATCTGGAACTATAAGAAATTTTACATTACATTCCTTAATTATATTGAATTATCTTTTAAAATACATTATTATTATTATTATTATTATTATATCAATATTATGATTGATTATTATTGTAGTTATTTATTATTACTTATGATTGACACATTTTAAAACGTTTTTATATTGATTATTATTGATTGCTTATTAAATTAATTATTTATTATAGTGAGATATAGTGATAGTATTAATAATAATATAAACAGTAACTTTAATATTATATTCATATATTGTTTCTGAATTCTTTGATTTTTTTTCATTTCTTAATATGTTTATCTAATATGATGATGTAATTATATGAGCGTTCCTGCTAATCTCACTATTATTATTAAAATGGGCTATTAATAAATTATATATAATAGTATTATAGTAGAAGATATGTCAAAGATATTAGTTAATGATGTGATTATTTACGGTTGTTATATTATTAATGTATTACCGATATATATATATTAAGATGTCTTGAGTTTTAAAGCTGTCAAATTATTTAGTGATAGAAGTCTGCAAACACTATGACTAATTTATTTTATTAATGAATTAGAGCGCAAATTTTCTGGCGCTTTTTGACGCTCTAATAAAGTTGAATGTAGGCGCAAATGCAAGTCGTCATACCAATTATTTTGAATAATTTTTATTCTGGACAATATCATGCTAAAAGAGCGCAACTATTGTATTTATTAAGCGCAATATTGGCATTTTGCGCTCTTTTTGCGTCTTCATTTTGCGCTTATGTCTCACCTCTGATATCATTATATTATTTATTTTATTTATATATATATTATTATTATTAATTATTTAATTATTATATTATAATTATTGATATAATTATTATTATATATTATTATATTATATTTAATTATTATAATATTATAGTTATAATTTATATATTTATATTAATTATATTATTTGAATCATATATGCCGTTGGTTTTATTATGTAATATTAAATATTTAAAACCAATTTGTATTGTTTTTGTTTTTTAATTGCTTTTTCTTTGTTAATATTTATAATTAATGTAATATATTGATTTATGATTATTAAAAATTAATTAAAAACTACGAATCTACAATTATGTTTATCGAAAACTAAAATAGATATCGGAGAAAAAGACAACTTGTGTGGTCATAATTTGATCTCGAATAAATGTTAAAAATAAAAATATTAAAAAAAAAAAAATAAAAATTATATATAATTCTTCAAAACTACAAAATAATTGCTTCGGCGAAAAGGAATACATTATTGGAATCGCACTGGTAAATTATATTTAGCTTAGGATAATGTAAAATTAAAAAATTAATTATATTAAATAAAATTATTGTTAATAATATTTTAGTTATAATATAGTATTAGTGATCATGAGCCTATTTTAGATGACATTTTTATTGGTATATTTATTTGGTTTATATTGGTAACTCAAGAGCTCTATATCTATTTTAAATAGATTTTTGATACATAGATTGATTGGGAAAAATTGATCGGTTCTAGTATTTTTTTTTGCTGAGGTCACTGTCTGTTGAGAGCTCTAGCTCCGGGCACCACTTTGACCCATCCTTTTCAAATATTGCAGTACACTATTGCTCTTGTCATAAAATAGGTATGTTTTAAATGAATGATTAACATAAGTACTTATAAAATACTTTTCTATAAATATAGAATAGATGTGCTAAATATTTTAATGGTATTATTGATTTTAAATGAAAAAGAATAAAAATTAAATAAAAAGTATCAGGTATATAATATTACTTACGATCAAACCAAAATTTTTTATGTACATCTAAAAGCTGAAGTTTTTTTTATATCTCATTAGTAGTAGCATAATCATCTTTCCCTGTTAATGCACTCTATTGACCCTGTCATTATTATGCTATTCCTCTTGCTCTTGACAGATTCCAAAAGTACTTATGATTCATGATATCTGGATGCCATAATTATTAAGGTGCCTATCCAAGTTCTATCTTAGCTATTTTTAATGGGAATAGCAGTGCAAGCAATCACAACTTCAGGGGTAATATTATACAGAGTAAAGTCTTTCTATGAACTTTACTAATCAACGGGCCGATTTTGCAATATGTATTTTCTCACTTTAATGCCTTATATCAAATCTATGTTTTTATCACAATTTAAACTAAAAGTGCATAAACAAGATTGATTTAATCGCAATTCACATAGTACCAATATAATCTTAAAGTATAAAATGATCTTATAAATATATATTTAATAATTTATATCTAATAATATAATTTGAATATTAATAAATATTTATAATAATTATTAATAATATAATAATAATATATAATAATATGTATATTATATATATAATAAATTTGTTATTAATTTAAAAATATAATAATAATATAAACAAATTTGATAATTATTAATTAATTTATTTTTATTATTTTATTATTTAATTTATTTTATATTCTTTATATTTTTAATTTTTATATATTTAATTTTTTTATTATATTAGTGATGCAATTTTATATTTTAAATATATTGATGTGGTAATATTATTAGCACATTAAATATCGTAATTATTTGTACATTTTTTGTTGAATTTTTACTATATTTTTTTTATTATTATTTTATATATTTTATTAATAATTTTTATTTATATTATTTTCATTATAATTAATAATTTTTTTAAAAAATAAAATTTATTTTTATTATTTTTTTGAAAAAGTATTAATTAATTTCTTTTTTAATATTTATTTATATTATTATTATTATTAGCATTATTTATATATTTTAGTATTTTATTATTTATTATTATATTATTGATTTATTATTTTATTATTATTATATTTCAATTATTATTATTCTATTAATATTATCATCATATTATTATTATTCATATATCATATTATTATTTATTATTATTATTATTATTATTATTATTACTTATTATTATTATTATTATTAATATTCGAATAATTTATTATTTCATATATATTATTCATATATTAACATATTATTATTATTATTCATTAATATATATATATATATTATGCTTATTATAGTAATTTCTTGAACTTATTATTATGAAATTCTTATTATATTCACTAATTTTTAATACATTTATTATTATTATTTATATATTACATATCTAATATAATATATACATAATCTAATAATTATATATATATATATTATATATATATATTATAAATATTACATAAATATATATTACTATAATTATATATATATATCATATATCATCATCATCTATATATAAGATCCACTACATTTATTTAGATAGAGCATCATGGCAAATCATGAAATTTATTTCAGATTAGAGCGCACTCATAGGCGTGCTTTTGCGCATTTTGGCGCTCTTCAAAGTCTTGATGAGCGGCATAACAGTGCAAAAAGAGCACATGTTTTTGTAAATTTGCCGTCCAAATACCAGCTAAAAGC
Organism: Trachelipus rathkii; assembly: GCA_015478945.1. NCBI lineage: Eukaryota > Metazoa > Arthropoda > Malacostraca > Isopoda > Trachelipodidae > Trachelipus > Trachelipus rathkii. The sequence goes on along the minus strand of JABUQX010065969.1, from coordinate 1,495 downwards.
GCAACCAATGTTCGTAAGATCACCATAAAAGGCAATTGCGCTTTTTGCGCTTCTTGCGCTTATTATCATCATATTCTTGCGCTTATGCCACCTCTTGAATTATAAGGTCATGCCTTCAAAAGATTTCAAACCATCATACTCTATTTGCCCAAATACTCTCCTGGAAATAGGCAATCCAAGTACCTGGGAAGCATCTGATTCTCTACACCACATTGTGGCTCCTGGTGACCGGTAAGACCTCACATGATGTTATTTATCTATTTTGCAAAACCCTGGTGAATCATATTTACCTAGTCACACATCCATCATGATATTATTCCGGTTATTGGTTTTGTTCCTTCGGCGACATTCCGAATAATTATCGTTGTCCCAACCGACGTCTATGTCTCGAATGATTAATTAATTTATAATGTCTGTTAAATAATTAGGCATTTTCTGGTGAGTTACGAAGAGGAATTGCATTCGTCACAGATTAAGCTATACAATCGGAACATGTTCCAACACATTAGAAGTGCAGATTTGTTACATAAAGGCCAATCCATCATACATTATTATTTGTATTAATTATTATTATTAATTGATTATTATTATAATTATATCTCTCTATTTCAATTGCTGCTAATTGTATAATCATTTTTTATTATTAATTTAATTATATTCATTATTCATTATTATTAATTATTAATTATTTAATTATACAAATATCTTTTTATAACTAATTTTTCTTTATTGGAATTAAATTTATAAAATTATTTTTAATATGTAATGCTTATTATTTTTTTTTTTATTTTATTTATATTATTATTTAATTATTATTTAAATTATTATTATTAAATTATTATTTAAATATTATTAATTTATATATTATTATTTTAATTTATTTATATTATTATTAATTATTATTATTTAATTATTATTTTTAATTTATAATTTATATATTTAATTAATTAACTTTTTTTTTTTTTAAATATATTAATTTTATTGATTTATTTTATTAATTATTATTAATTTATTTATTGTATTAAATTTAAATTTATCGAGCATCATCATTTTATTATTTACGATTATTTTATTATTATTATTTAAATTATTTTACCCTATTTTAATTGTTATTTGATGAATCTATTTATTGCATTTTCAATATTTTTAATTTATTGTTTATATAATGTTAATTATTATATTTTAATTCAATTATTTAATTATTATTAGCATATTCTCACACTGTTACATAATGACTTATTATCATAACATAGCATATTCACAAACAACTTTCCTCATTTTTAATTATTTTATTAATATTATCATCCTTAAATTCTTCTTAATATCTTATTTACAATTATTTATATTATTTTTAATTTATAATAATTTTTATTATTATTATTTTAATATTATCATCCTTAAATTTCTTAATCTTATTATTATTTAATTTAAATTATTATTATTCTTTTTATTTAATTATTATTATTATTATTACTATTGATTATTATTATTAATA
>JABUQX010065967.1:35000-39225 GCA_015478945.1 Trachelipus rathkii | reverse complement strand
GTAATTGCATTTTACAATTATTATTTATCTTATTATTATTATTATTTATTTTCATTATTATTATTCATTATTTTATTATTATTATTATTATTGATTATTATTGTTATTATATTTTATTATTTTTTATTATTAATTAGTTCGTCCTATTGAAAGGATTATGAAATTTTAGGGGACCTTGGCAATAAGTTTTACAAGACTTGTTCTACTACATAATAGATGATGTATGTTATTTTTTGTGATTTTGCTACGATTTTGAAAAGATTTGCATTTCAGCTTGTTAATGTAACATTTTAAATTATTACAGGTAGATAAAAACATAAAAATATTAATAAATAATTGGTAATTCAGTTCTTACGTTATTTTATTATGAAGTATCCATTAAAACACTTAAAACGATATTTAATCAATTCTCCGTTTTTATGATATTGACTTTTTCTTGTTATGGCAGTAGAATCAGAAATCTTGTTTTTTGGTGATGTCAAACAGACAAGAAAGAGTTAAGGTTTGTCGTATGTTAACTGAGTCAGCCGAAGATGCTTTTTAATGCTTATTAATAATTAAAAACATTAAAATTATATTTTTCAGAAATTCTCAAATAAATTCTAGAAAAATCAAAAGATAATAATGTAATTTTAAATTTTAGCTACATTTTAGGACGTGAATAAATAATTATTAGATTCTCAGTGAAAGAATTTTTTTAATTGAATGATAATTTTTTGAACTACTTGTGATTTCATACTCAATAGTATTTCATCAATATTCGTAATGAATATAGAACTCAGATTTAAACTGATATCTGAATATATACACACATTTATAAATTAAGACTGCAAATAAATACCAATGAAAAAATAACAAATCCAAGCAATGTTTCTCAATTATTTCTCATTAAGAATTAATGGTGTACTTTTTTTTTTTTTTTTTTTTTTTTTTTTACAGTACACACGCGCACGGGCAGGCCCTATTTGGAGGGGGTGGATGTAGTCCCATTTTAAAGTGCGAGCAGAGAGCAAGAAGGAATGGTAAAAAATTACCGACCCCAGTGGAGACCTGGGTCTCTTGCTTGTGGGCGAGTTCTCTCACCGCTGGTACCCGGACGCTTGTTGATGCTGATCATTTTTTATACAGCCGACTCGCCGAATGGTACGAAGAAAATTTCATAATGACAAAATGCCGCAATTAAATTTATATCTTTATGATGAGAGAAAGTTGGAAAGGAAGTAATTCAGTCCATCAATCAATACGAGAAATTCCTGCCTTTATAATTCCTTCTGTTATAAATTATATGTTTCTTTCGGGCCGTTGAAAGTTTTGTTGACTATTTCTTTGACATTTGTTGTGATATTATGTTGGACATATTTGACACAATGTACATAAAGAGATTTTTCAGTTATTATATGGAAGCGCACACACACAGAATAATACTACGAAGATATATATTTACTTCTGAAAAGTTACCAAGATTGTTTTAGAATTTTTAAGGCACCAAATTGTACCCTCAATTACCTTGAAATTAATTACATTTACCAGAGAAACTTTCCTAGAAAGGACATTGTGACAATTTGTTTATTATAAAGTTGCCATAATTTTTAGCCTTAACTTTGACTTAATTTCAAACATTTATTAAGATGATTAATGTATTATTATTTTATATTAGCTAGAATTAAATAGATTTTTCAACAAAATTTTTAATTTTTTTAATGTTTTAATAATTATGTATGAATTTAGTGTGTAGTGAAATAATATAGTGCTCATTAATTCTATGAAAAAAGTCTAGCGTTTAAAATTATTCGAAATTTCGTCCATAAATTTTCAAGAAAATTAATTTTTAAAGAATTATTAGAATGTATAGGGATTACTTTTGATTTCCGCACTCGCTCACAAATTAAGATATAAAACTGTTAAGTTAGGGCAAAATTTTGTAAAATTGTTTAAACGTTGATTTTAAATTGAACGGACTCAAACTATTGTTCTCACTAAATATGTGGGAACTACAGAAAGGTTGATTATGGGGGAGATATGGCAAGTGGCTGCAAGAGGATCCACGTGAGAAGTTGAAGCCATAAATTATCGGTTAGAGAATTTGGAAGAGGCTTCATAGTAGAATTCACATAACGGGTCCTATATCTCCCATTTGTAACAAATTGAAGCAACTATACATACAGGAAACCGAAATAGAGGATTCAGAAAATGATGATTGCAATTGCAGCCATTTGATGTTGGGCGGGATTAAAAAAAATATAAAAAACTCTATTTTAGTTTGCTCTACAATTCAACATTGAGAGTGCCTATTGGGATAGGTCTACAACTTTTAGGGCCCAGGCCAAAGTCATATATATATATATATATATATATATATATATATATTAGATTATATATTATTATATTATATATATATTTTATATATATATACTATATAATATATATATGTTATATATATATATACTATATTTATATATATATAATATATATTATATATATATATTTATATATTATACTATTATATATATATATATAATATATATATATATATATATTATATATATATATATATATATATTTATAATATAATATATATTATATACTATAATATATATAATATCTATATATATTTAATATATTATATATATTATATATATACATTACTATCTATACACCATATATTATATAGTATATATTATATATATATACTATATATATATATTATATATTTATATTATATATATATATATAATATTATATATATATATATATATTAGAGGTGAGGTTTCCTATACTCGTGCTGTTCGTCTTGGCACGAGTAACATATATAGAACACGATCGATTTTTTTACAAAATTTCATATTAGTTAAATACAAAATTCTCTTATTTTTTACAAAATGGTCATTAATGAATTGAAATATTAATATCATAATATATTAAAAGTTTATGTAAAATTGAAACCAGAAAGGTGTGAAGAATCATCGCTATTAAATAACGCTATTTTTTCAATCAATTATACAGGTGACTATTCTTCGAATGAAATAGAGGAGATTGTGTGTGTGTGAATTTAGAGTATAAAATTGTTTATATTGATGCCTTTGGCATATCTTAGTTACATTTTGATGTTGCCACAGGCATTACAATTCACTCTATGTAAAAATATTATGAGACTGTTTTAAATTTATTTTTAAATATATACTAGTATATATATATACTATATATATTTATAATATATATAATATATATATTATATATTATATTATATAATATTATATATATATATATATATATACTATATATTATATGTATATAGATAATTACGATGAAATTCGAAAATCAAGCAAACTAATTATGCAGAGTGAGTATTTGTGCAAATATAGTTAAAGAATCGATTATGTTTATAATATATGATAGTAACTTATTTGCAACGATTTATTTAGATAGAAATATACTTAGTTCTCTTTCGCTAACAGAGTAAATTGAGTTTTATTAAAATGGGTGGTTTCACGTTTGGGATGAGAAATTTTTATAGTTTTGAGTTTTCTAACAGGAATTTCAAGTTAAAATTCAAAAACTCGAGCCAAATTTTTAGCAATTGTTATTTAATATATTCAATTGCTTTTCTTGTGGTTACCAATATTTATAAAACTCTTAAATATTTAGCTTGGTGATATCGATATCAATTTCTCGGGAAATATTCCATCAATATTAACAACTTTAGAGGTAAAAATTGGACCCTATGTGTGGATTTGCGCTTCTGCGTTTACTCTTCTCTACTCGAGAAAATACTCCAAAGATTTCACTTCAGGAATTACTGTCCTTAATAATTATTCTAAAACTTTTCCTAATCAAAGGAAAGAAAGTTATATATATTTGCTAATTTTTTCTCTTTATGGAATTTACAACATTTTGTTTGCTTTTAAGATTCATTTGGAGATTATGGAGAGAACTGTGACTGATGTATTGTTCATATTAGGTAATATATTGGGAAATATATTTATGATAAGTTTTCAAGGCTTATGTTTTTTCGTAGTTCTTCAGTTGTCTTCTCTTGTATACTCTTTGAAGAAAACAGTGCTTTTAGATAGAAAAAGAATCAGCTTTTTTCTACACAGCAAAAGATCAAAAGTTGAACTCATAAGCACAAGAATTTTAAACAGTTTTACTCGGAGATTGTTACTATTTCAGGATACATCGAGTCAACTTTTATCTTACTTTGAAGTACCAATATCCTTGGCATTTA